>CAAKHD010003384.1:11560-32921 GCA_901007705.1 Fistularia tabacaria | reverse complement strand
GGGGGGAGGGCGCGGGAGAGGGGGGCGTGCGGATGAGGGGTGGTGGGGGGGGGGGGGGGGGGGGGGGGGGGGTTCTTCTGGGTTCTCTGACTTCCTCCCATAGTCCAAAAAATCATGCAGCAGGTTAATCGGAGACCCGAAATGGCCCAAACACATGAATGGGAGCATGAATGGTTGTTTTTTTACTCTCTGTGTGACCCTGCGATTGACTGCCAACTGGTCAGGGTTGTACTCCGCCTCTCATCTCATTGCAGCTGAGATAGTCTCCAGCCCAACCCTGACCTAACTGCAGGATGAGTGGTATCGTTCTGTCCTCACTTAGTGTCGTCCCCACAAATATATACCCTACTACTACTACTGACAGCTTAAAACCCTCCCAATTAAACTGCAAGGAACGGCCCAATGTGTTGAGCTGATGGTTTAACCAGGAAAAATATGAAGATGTTCAACAATACATTTAAAGGAGAGTTAGAGATACAAATGTTGTTTTAATTCTTGATTCAGGTGCAATGGGAGAGCATGGACTTGCAGGAATTGCGGGTGAACACTCTTTCAGATTATCACAGTTTGTATTTCATTGCCTCAAAAATCATCACGCCGTATTAAGTGTTAATGATTTGTCTGTAGGGCCTCCTGGTCCAAAGGGCTTCCCAGGTGCAACAGGACCTCCCGGAGAGAAAGGTATGTTTTACATTCTTGGCAAAATCTTCTTGTCTTGGCAACCAGATTCGAGTTTCTTCAGTTGAAGACGTTTCACCGCTCATCCGAGAGGCTTCTTCGGTTCTAATGACCCGTGGGGAGTTTTCAAGTCTAATGGCCAGGGTTTTGTAAATGGAAGAGTTGATCGGCAGAAACTAGGTCGAAGGGGGTTCTGATGCTGATGGAGGTGTCACTCGTTGGGGACGAAGGAGCGACTTTGGGGGGGTTTACCTGGATTTCAATATGAAAAGGTAAAGGTAAACAAATGAGTAAAGCTGTTGAATCACATGAACTGAGGCTCTGGTTCTGGTGGTGAATCTTTCTTGGTTGTTAGAAGGTTGCAGATGGGCCTGGTCCGCGTACGCGAAACCCTCTTGGTATTGATCCCAGTACGGCGTTGTCTCTGAGGCCTCCTCCTCTGTTCAGAGATGTTCATTTTGTTTGGATAAAGATGGCTTCTTGACTCCTCTCTCGAACCGTCTGTCTTCTCTGGCCAGAATACAGACACTGCTGTTCTCAAAAGAATGGCCCTTGTCCTTCAGGTGTAGGTGGACCGCAGAGTCCTGTCCTGAAGTGGTAGTTCTCCTGTGTTGGGCCATCCATTTGTGCAGAGGTTGTTTGGTCTCACCAGTTTTAAAATGTACCAATATATGGTGTTTGTTGAACACCTTTAGGAGTTTCTCCAAAACATCAGTGACATATGGTTTGTTGCTTGCCACGACGAGAAGATTTCGATTTCATGATGCCTGCACCCCAGCAGACCGGAGCAAAGAAGATGGCGCTCACAACAACCGACCAAAAAACAATTGAAGCATCCCGTTACAAACATCGAAGTAAGGCGGCTCAGGCCCTTATTTAGACGTTCCTCTGTCTTTGTGGACCGCTCCAATTTATTATCCATGAGGATGCCCAGATGCTTGTATGATGGGACGACATCCGTACCAGTCCCATTGGTACAGACAGGGGAAGGCAGGGGCTTGTTCCTCCAGATATACACCACCATCTCCTCAATCTTTGCCACGTTGAGATGCAGGTGACTCCCCCCGACACCACCTCAAAAAAATGGTCAACCGGGTCCCTTTTCTTATCCTCCCAGCCATTTTCCACACAACCCACTGTGGCCATGTCATGAGATAGGGCGACATTCGCCACCCTACAGAGCCCTCAAAACCTCCGCCAATGTCTCGGGAAAGAGCAGCGCTGGGATCTCGGCGGGGCCATCGACGCCTCGCCTCAGCGTGTGCTGTTGGTCAAAAGAGCACCGACACGGGGTCGGCTCAGACTGAGGCAGGACCAAGTGTTCGGGAAGCCGGGAGAGGTGCTGGAGAAAAGCCAGCAGGAGGCAAACAACCAGAGTTCATCGTAGAGCGAACGTAGGATCTACTTCCTCCGGCAGGGGGAACCCACGACACATACCAGCAGGAGACCACCCGCCGAGCTATTCATGTCTGGGTGGAGTGGAAGATGGATGTAGTAAATATCACACCTGCTCGACGATCTGGGTCTACATGGAGCCAAACTTAGTAGATCCACCAAAGATCTGTCTGAGGAAGTGGGGAAAGCAAGCCACCGGCTCTGGTTGAAACAGCTTGACAAGGCTTGAGGAGCAACATCCAGATAGGTTTTGCTGCAGGGGATGTTAGGGAGACATCCCTGTTCACTGCCCCACCACCAGAAGATGTGATATGCAGGCAGAATCAGGCCTGCCTCAGGGAGGAGGACGCCCTACCATGCACAGTCCACCTCAGGCACCGTCGGGGGTGTGACAGGCCCGAGGCCCGGCAGAGAAGGACCGCCTCCCTGTCATGAATAATGCATCAGATACATTTCAGCGTCATCCACAACTAGACGGGGCTGATTTGCAAACTGGAGGGGGTCTTGCGATGAGCGCACCGGTACTCTGAGGTGTGCCAGGACACCGACATCATGTGACAAGGTCACATTCCTGTCACTACATTGACAGTTGTGATTATACTTAGAAGGCCGTCCACGTTGAGCTCTGATCCGTCTGAGGTTTCCTCCAAGTATAAGGCAGTTTCTCCTTGCTGCTTCAGCAAAGTGGTGGAATTCTGACTCTCTGGTAACAATTTCAAAGAGTATGGTCTCGACCGGCTCTACATGTACAGTGTCATGAGGCAGCTGCTGTGAATTTGGTCGATATAAGTAAAATCGGAATTGACTTGACTTGTCTTAAAAACAGGTGACCGGGGAACTCCAGGCCTTTCAGGGTTCAAGGGAGACCAAGGAGAGAGGGGTCCTCGTGGACCAGCAGGTGGGTCCCGGCATTTCATCCCACCATCATGATGCAGTCATTCAGAACATCTGTCTTATGAAGAGTCTTTTTCAAAAAATGAAATTTTAATATCGAGGTGATTATTCGGAAATCTCTTTTTTCGATTAATCATTGCTTCTAAATTGGTGTCTAATTAGGGCTTCTGAATTTCCTTTCAGTGTTGGTTAATTTGACTACAAGTTTAATCCTAAATGCTATCATACACTGATGACAGGACAATCACGTGTTGTGATTTCAGAACATGATCCATTCTTATGCATTCATAATTCAGTTACAATGAAGGTTTCTATTAAAATGTTGTGCAAACAGTAACTTGAACAAAAGGATAATCTGGTCGAGGCCACAGTGGCTGTATTATATCCTTCTACCACAATATGTTTGCAGTCTAACAATCATAAAGTTTGCTTTTTTATTCTTGTTCTTTCTAGCTGTCAGATCTTTAAGAATACAGCAAGAGAATTCCTGCTTCACAAATTACTCTGGTTCCGGTACTTGTAGCCAGCAGTTGTTAAATAACCTTGTTTTGTACAATCACCCTGATGAATCAGAATAGTTTACAGAAAAAGCAGGTAGTTGTTTCAGATGATGTCAATAGAACATTAAAGAAGATGGTACAACATTTCGATGGACTTCCAGGTTTCCCATATTGTGTGTCCAGAACACTGGGGACTTCAAAAATGCAAATCTGGTTAAGGATAAAATGGTTTCATCTTGAAGCACTTGTTCTCTTTCGAAGTCTTATCAGACCACGAGGGTCAAATCGGAATAGGAAAGGTCATTTCATGTTTAGGATTCCAAGAAACAGTATCTAATGTTGATCGTGGAAGAATTCCAGCTTTATATGTTGCGGTTTAGAAGTTTACTTGTCAAATTCATGCATCCCTTCCCACACATGAATGGGCACCCACTTGTAGTTCCACATCATCATTGTTTTGCAACATGCAGACACGGGGAGAACATGCAAACTCCAAACAGGAAGGTCCCTTTGTCGGAATCGATCCGGGGTCTTTTGTGCTGTGAGGCCGAAGCGCCACCAGGCCTTTCTGTCATTCAGGGGTTTTGAAAATGATGATGATTGTCAGTATAAAGTTGCCTTAAATTCGAATTAAAAAGGGATTGACTATTTATGCCTGTCTTTTTATGATGATAGGGGAAACAGGACAGGCTGGTCTCCAAGGCCCTGTCGGACCTAAGGGATCTAAAGGATCTGCAGGTGAGAGGAGGGTCTTCTCATGGTAGAAAGCAGTTCATCACAAGTCAGCACACTGTGTTGACTTTATGCCCTGTTTTGTGATGCTGATATAAATGTGACAGCTGAGACATTACACATCGCCAGAGATGTCCCTGTCTATCAGTCCAACATGTTGGTAAAGAAGATTAAACTTCAAGCTTGGGTTTCCTGAGGAAATATGGTTTAATATAGTCATCAAATATTTATACTTTTTCGATGGATTTTTTTTTCTTTTATTGCATATATTGTCAATAATAGAAATAGTTTTGTGTATTTGATTAAACTAGCACTTTAATATTAATTTTTAATGCATTTCATTTAATTTCATTTTGTTTTTTTATTGTCACCTTCATGCTACTTTTATGATATTTTTGTTCATGTCATTTGATGATTATATTTTGTGATGATAACTTTTGTTTTATGCTCAACGATGCCAGTCACATGTGTAGCAACAGATATATATTTATAGTTTCGTAAATGCTCATATGTACGGTTGCAAATAAAGGCTGCAATTACTTACTTGAATCAAAACAAACTGAAGGAGCAGAGAATATGAGGTAATTTGCTGAGGACTCTCTGTTGAAATTGCAGGTGATACAGGTTCAATGGGACCTCCTGGTGTCAGAGGACCACCAGGGCTTCCTGGAGATGTTGGTCTTCAAGGTAGCACACGCTGTCACAATACGAGCATTCGATTGCACACACCTGACCACAAACCTCACCACAATTCTTGTTTATTTCCAGGTACATCTGGGCCTCAAGGACCACCAGGCAAGATCTATCATTTGATATTGACACTTTGCTGTCCAAAAGTCTGTATTTATAGATAATAATATTACTCTTGTGACTCAATACCACAGGTATTCCTGGACTTCCAGGGCAGCCTGGAGGGAAAGGTGATGTTTCTTGTCCTTTGTGATGTAAAACAATGTTCAGTATTACAATTGTTCATCATCTCAGGAGAAGCATTTTTATTCGTATCATACATCAACACTCCATTTGTCTTACATTTCTCTCCCTATTTATGATCAGAAACAGATTTTGAATTTTTTATTACTGGGGTATAATAATGGGCAAACGAAAAGTAAATATACGGAAACTGACAAAAGACATTAAAATAGTTGGGGAAGTTAAATGCCAAAAAATGTTGACTTGCCAGCGAGGTTGTAGTATGTCAAATAGTAACACATTTACAGATGAGAGTGCACGAAATTTCCAATTTCATATCACACTCAAAAACAAAAAAGCAGCATGAGACAATGCAGGAGACAATTTTGGAGTGTTCAGTAACACCTTAGCAGTTTAGCTAAGGCTCGATGATGCTCACCAGGTAATCCCTCTTAAAATGTGGCCTTCTGGTCGTCCAGAGATCAGGTCAGAAGTCATGAAGGTAAATCTCGAAGGAATTAATAATATTTATACAAAGTTTTCTGTAGAACGGTTGTATAACCTGGACTGGATACAGAAACAGCATCGGTTGAATAGTTGTGTTCACACGATGAAACATTGCATACTCACTTGCATACTACTACATGCCAACACGTGTTGTATGTCATTTTGCTCTGTACATGAGACCTATATTACAAGAACAAATTATTGTGCCACGATTTCCCTGACAGAGTCTCCTAAGGGATCAATAAAGTTCTGTCTAATCTAACCGAATCTATTTCAGTTGTTTCTCTAGTCGATCAAATAAGGTGTTTTTCATGAGGTTTATAATAGCCACTTGTTTATTGAGCATTTGTTATATAGTAATATCAAATCAAACAACATTTGATGTATGTCTGATGTCTGCTGTGTAAACCGGCATTCTGGTATCTTTCAGGTGAAGTGGGAGCACCTGGTAGAGTCATTGGTTCAGGTAAGGAGGAACATAAAAGAATTGCAGACATCCAAATTTTGTGTGACAATCTTGTGAGTAAATATATTTTGTTTTGTCTAAGATTTGTTTTTTCTCTTATCTTGTTTCTAGCTGGTTCTGATACAGTAGGCATCCCTGGACCACCTGGACCTACTGGGCCTCCAGGCCCTACAGGAGCCCCTGGCTTGTCTGGTCCAATTGGCCCAGCAGGTGTTCCAGGCCAACCAGGTAAATCAAAAACTTATAAAAATGCAATATGTGAGAGCAGATTCGGTCAAAAGA
Source organism: Fistularia tabacaria (assembly GCA_901007705.1). Classification (NCBI taxonomy): domain Eukaryota; kingdom Metazoa; phylum Chordata; class Actinopteri; order Syngnathiformes; family Fistulariidae; genus Fistularia; species Fistularia tabacaria. The sequence goes on along the minus strand of CAAKHD010003384.1, from coordinate 26,555 downwards.
ATTTTGTTGCTCTTACATTGGTTTATTGATATACCCATTTAGGCTCTAAGGGGGAGCAAGGTGACAAGGGGGATAAAGGAGACAGGGGCCAGAGGGGAGAACAAGGAAAAGCGGGTGAGCCTGGAATCAGTGTCACAAAATCGGAGACCCTCAGCTCAACCCAAATTGGTGGTATGTACCCTTCTGTTTGTTGAACTCAGGGGTCGGCAGTCCCTGCCTCCAGAGTGCGTATGGCTCTTGCATCCCTCGCCTGCAGCTCCCTGTGGCTTTGGAAAATAAATTGAGTGTTTAATTTCAATACATTTTATTCTGGTATTTTTTTTTTTGTAATTTCATTCTTTCTTTCTCACTTTCTTTGTTTCTTTCTTTCTTCTGGTACGGATGTGCGAGAGGGAGAAGGCAATTGAAAGTGCTTTTTTGGGCCATTTTGGACACCTTTCCAATCATGTTTTTCCAAATATGTACCTTGTTTTTTCATCATTTTTTCTGTCTGTAATCATTGTGTTTGCATTAGTGACCGACTGAGTGATTTATTTGATTGTTTGGGACGGGCGGTGCACCCAGGCACTTACTTGCCTGCCAGAACTGGCTAACCGGAATCATGGCATCCTCCAAGGCCCCTCCTCCGTCTCTCCGGCAGGGAGTGCGGATAGTGCCGCTGGACAGCACGATGTTGAGGGAATACTGCTTGCAGTCAGTGAATAAAGCCGTGGTAGCTTTTCCTGAAAACCGAAATTTGCTAACACTGTGGTCATCGATGACAGGTGTCTCCTTTGTCAGCTCCCTCCATGCGAATCACCGACTCCGGTCTACCACCATTCCTTCCGACAAACTGTTGGAAAACGACCTTAAGAGGTTTGGAGAGTTCGGCAGCAGCTTTAAAATTGTGAGCCTGAGGTGCAGGGACTCTAGGTTGCAGTATCGTCAATCCCTGAGGAGGCAGGTTTTTCACGTTTTTGGTGGCGCTGTCTCAGACTCTGGTGGTCTCCTTCGGAGGCAAGTTCGGAGATGCCTCCTACTTGGTTTATGCCAGCTCAGGGCAAATGAAATGCTTAGAGTGTGGGGATCTGGGCCACATACGGGTTGCTTGCCCACACACATTGCTGAAAACAAGACTGGATCCTCATTGGAAACAGCAGCAGCAGGTGAGCTTCCAAGTGTTTTTGGATGCACAAATAGTAAAGCTAATGTAGATAAAGGCGAGTAAGCAAGCCAGTTAAGTGAGGACAATGACGTGGAGTCTAGCTCTGGGTCAGACGCTGCTTCACTTTGCAGAAGCAATAAGGAAGTGAATAACCTTTACATCCTAGAGGACATTAATAACTTTTAACGGATTGATATGGTGAAACTGATAAACTCATGAGATCAATAAATGCCCTTAGCAAGCTGGCAAATCTTTATCCTTTTGACGAAAGGGAAAGGAACCACCTAAAGAAACATGTCACACAGGAAGTCAAAGACAGGCACAACTGTAAGGAAAAGGAAGTAATATGACTGTATCAGTCCTGCTTTTTCATCCGCTCTGCCGTCTATCATGTCCAGGTTTTTCTCCTCTCCATGACGTTCCTCAAACTGGGCTTAGGAAACATCAATGGCGCTAGAGACTGAAATAAGAGAACACTAATCTTTGATATCTGTTGCCAGAAAAGGTTGGATGTTCTCTTTTACAAGAAACACACAGAGTTAAGCAGGACGAGGTGGACTGGGGCTTGTGGTGGGACGGACCCTATTATCTCAGCCACTGAACCCCCATGAGTGCAGGTGTAGCCACCCTCCTCAAGGCCTCAGCCAACGCAGTGATTCTGTCTCCTGCCGAGGCAGCGAAAGGCTGTCCAGTGATCGTAAGAATAATGAGAGTAGATTCTGTCTTTTGCCTGGTCAATGTATGTGCGCAGCGGGGGCTTTTGTTGGATCCTGTCACATTCTACCTCACCACTATGTGTAGGTGGATCCTGCGCGTTTGCTAATGCAGCAATAGGAGAAGATATTTAGGCTTAAGTCAGGCTTAAGTCTGACAAGCTCAGTGTTTTTACAATGCAAAGAATGGCATGTGCAGTTGTATGTGTGTTCCTCTCATTGGTCATTGACTGTTGTCACGGTCTTCTCACCTGGGAGTAGCTTCTGTTGATTGGCCCGTCAATATCGGACTCCTCATGCCTTTTCGGTTCCTCCGGGCGGGGGTTGCAACTTCAAGTTTATGTTCACAGCATGTTCTCTGTCTAAAGAATCCTCAGTATTTACTCGTTTGTCTTTTTTAACATATATGGAGTTGTTAATCTTTTCTCTACAACCTTGTTCCTTATTTGACGTCATCTGCTGTGGTAAAGTATGACAGTTATCTGACATGCACCGCACACTTTTTTTGTCTGTACTTCTCCGTCCTGACATGCCTTTGTCCATAATGTTTTGTTTGAGGACACATTGTTCTGTTTACACACTCCTGCTCTTCATGATATTTAAATGCACTCAATAAGGCTTTAGTGTTATAGCTTAATGAATAAGGCCTAATTTGTTTATGATTGAGCATGAATTTAAGGATGTACACTTTCCAACAGACTGAAGGTGTCATGATTTTTCAGATATCCGACCCAAATGCTAGAACACTCTCAGGAGGTTAGGCCTTTTCCGGGATTTATAAACAAGGACGAATGACTGGCTGTACTGGGTCCGGCTTGGTTCTGGGGTCGCGGTAGTCTCAGGGACTTGCAAGGAAAGATGCGACGTAGATCTCTGGGCTCAGGAACGATAGGGATTGCAGGAGTCTCACTGACCTGCGGGGGAGCCGGTGAGACGTAGATCTCCGGACTTGGAATGACAGGGATCGCAAGAGTTTCAGGAACTTGTGGGGAAAGGTGAGACGTAGATCTCTGGGCTCGGGAACGATAGGGATCGAGGGAATCTCAGGGACTGGTAGGGAAGCCATTGACACGTAGATCCCTGGGCTCGGGAACAATAAGGAGATAATGGATCTAACTGTGAGGGATGAAGATCCGGAAGGAAGGAAGGATGGATGGATGGATGGATGGATGGATGGATGGATGGATGGATGGATGGATGGATGGATGGATGGATGGATGGATGGATGGATGGATGGATGGATGGATGGATGGATGGGTCCATTTGGGGGAAGCTGCTGTGGGTTAGACGGTCTGGCTGACAAAACACTCTGGCACCGAAGGGCTGGCAACTGGCTCCTCTTATCCTCCGTCTGACGAGGCTTGATGATCCGCATTGATGTGCACTGCACACCTGCTGGAGTCCACCCACCTGCACACCTGCTGCTTGATGAGAGTCTTTGGTGGAGAACTGCAAAAACTGATAGCCCGATCCCAACAGAAGGGCTTTCTTGGTAACATCATACACGCAGATCAATCCTCGTGTCATGGACAGGAATAAAATGGATAACACATCTCTAATGTGGGCTGTTTTTTGATGTATGCAACAGTTAAAATGTGAAAGCAGTCATAATCGCCCTAGACCAAGACAAAGCCTTTGATTAGGTGGACTACTTGTACTTTTTTGGGGAGTTTTGAGTCAATTTCATATCCTGTTTACGCTTACGCCATCATAATGCACAATGCTTGATCAAAATGGGTGCAGGGCTGAGTCAACCTATTGCGTTTCAATGGGGAATAAGACAAAGCTGTCCCACAAAGCTGTCCCATGTCATTTCCCCAAGCTCAGCAAAGGGGAAATTGGCAAAGAGGAAAGCCCTGGTACTGGGCCAACGAAGTGGCCAGACATTGCCCACCCTACCATTGCCTCAGCTGGGAGAGGGAGAGTCTTAAGATGCTAGGGTTGTGCCTAGGGACTGAGGCCTTTAGGGAAAAAAACTGAGTAGGGGGTAAAAGACAGAGTACACGGCTGTCAGAGTGGAGGTGACCACTGCCTCGGCTGTCATATAGGAGAAGGGTGCTGGTCATTAACAATCTGATTGCCTGACTTTTTGGCACAAACTTACTGCACTAACACCACCAAGGCGCTTGCTAGAGAAGATGCAGAGTCTAATGTTAGACTTCTTCTGGTCCAGAAAACACTGGACTCGAGCAGCAGTGTTCTATCTTTCAGTTATGAGGGGAGGCCAAAGCCTCACTCACTTTTTCAGTCAGGTATCAGGGATCAGATTGCATATAGCAAAGAGGATCCTGTACGAGTGCAGAACGAATTAGCTTATCACTGCAAAACTGCTTCTCAAAAAGGTAAGACGGTTAGGGCTCGACAGACATCTTTTTTTGATGCAGCCAGGGATTCTCAATCAGACTGGACTGACATGCTTCGATTAGCTAAGTCCTCCAAGCTTGGCAGGTCCTAGAGTTTAGGCTGGTTGATAATGACCACCGAGGCTGGTGGCTGTCGGAAGAGTCTCTGCTCTTCAATAATTTTCCGAGGGCATTGAATGCTCCACGTTGCTGCCATTGTCGAAGGGTTTGTTTCCTGGTCCAAGGGCTACCTTTACTTTCCATTTGTTTGCTTTTTGGTCCCGAGTATTCAAATGATAACAAGAGGATATCTGTTATGTTAAATTTTTTTCTGGCTCTGCCAAATTCACCATCGACTGACCCGGAAAAATATGGGTCCTAACCAAAGGAATGAGAATCCAGTAAGAGTTTTAAAAGCATTGATGAGGACTCGCTTAAAAGTGGAGTTTGATTCATTTTTATTAACGGACAACCTAGGGGACTATATTTCTACTTAGGCGGTAGGAGGCAATTTGTGTTCTGTTATTAACAACGGCGAGCTGATGTTCTCATTTTAAGTTAATAACCCTGCCCTTAACCCCTAAACTGAGTATCTTTATGTTTTCTCCTTCGATGGTCAAATCCCAGCAAACTCCTTATTTCTTTCTTCTTTCTTTATTTCTTTATTAATTAATTTATATGATATTGTTATTCTAAATAAGAAACACCTATCTGTCACATCAGTTATACATAGAGCACAACATCAGCAAAATTTGACCACTGCATTTAATCCATAATGGCTGAACCATTAGCAGAAGGTAGCTAATGAGCCGTGTTCGGGGAGCAGTTCGGGATTCGGTGTCTTGCTCAACAACACCTCGACTGGCTGGGAGGAGTGCGGGAATCAAATCAGGAACGTTCATTTCCAAGGACGGCTGCTCTAAGCCCACGAGCCACGCCGCCCCTTGTGAAAATGTGAAGATTATGGTGATCTTGTAAAATTTGAATATTTGTTATTTCCTTTGTTATCTTCACATAAAATGTCAAATGTTTTTTTTTGGGCCCTCTGTGTTTTCTTTTCTGTGGGAAACTGGTCCATATGGCTCTTTGAGCGTTGGAGCTTGCCGACCCCTGGTTTAACTGCATAATTTGACACCCAAGCTCTCTACTTCTGCTAGCTATAATCCACATATCCCTTTCCATATTTTAATTTCAAATCAGGTCGTTCTTCAGCACATGCACTGCCAGGCCCACCTGGCCCTCCCGGGCCTCCTGGGCAGCCAGGAATACAAGGACCTCCTGGTATGTTTAGAGCTTTGTAGATCATACCAGGATATTGTACATGCAGTATGAATAGTTGATTCTATATAATGAATTACTGCTTATTTTGCTTATTTTCGTTCAGGGATGACAATACAAGGTCCTCCTGGAAGCAGAGGGCCACCTGGAGAACCAGGTACACTCTAATAACAAGATAGCTCTAAACTTAAATCACCTGCAAGTGGGAAGATTCAAGATAATTAAGTTTGTCAATTTCATCCATCTCATGTTAACCTAACAATCGGTTCATAGGTATTGGAGCACCAGGAGTACCTGGACCAAAGGGAGAACCAGGCAACTTTGTTCCTACCTCAGGTTGGTTTCCAAGAAAGTGCCAAGAATATATTTAAGAATTTAAATCTTGATTCTAAGATGTCATTGTTTGGTCTTTTACATTTTGCATTTTACTCCTTTTTGTCTCAGAAACCTTCTTTGCTGGCCCACCAGGGCCTCCTGGACCCGCAGGCCCACAGGGTAGGCTTAACAATCCGAGCTGTGACGTAAAAAATAAGACACTGTTCTGTTGAGGATTTTCGGAGTTTGGATATTGAATAACTAACATAACTAACTGAACACAATGGCAATAATTTTTTGGTACAAAGCTGTTTAAAAGGCAGATTAAGTGAAAATATTGACCCAATACATTTTTCTCCCCAGGTCCTCGAGGTTATCAAGGTGAGAGGATAATTAGCCCCTTCATGGCAACTTTGAATACTGCAGTGTTAGTGTCAGATCACACTAAGTGTTTCTTGTCTTAACACAATGATGATTTTTCCAGGTCATCCCGGGCTACCAGGAAGTCCAGGGGAAGCAGGTGTTGGTATGTAGGTTGTTGTTGTTCCACCATTGTTGTCTTATTTAGGAAGTAAAGCATATTGTGATGGTGAGGTGCAAAGTCATGTGAGTTCAAAAGCCGTGTTTCATAATGCAATTTCAGTTTTGTACTTTCTACTAGTTTTGAGAGAGTTAATGATTACTGATTTTTTAAATAGTTTTAATGGTTACTTTGATTATCTAAATGTTCTTTTTCTAACCTCAGGCTTTCCAGGTCAGCCTGGACTCAGGGGGCCCCCTGGACCTCAAGGCCCACAAGGTCCTACAGTTAAACTCAGTTTTTTGCCTTATCCTTCAAACTTTTTCTGACAGCTCTTTTCAAATGTCGTTTGTTGTCCTCACAGGTGATTCAGGGTTCAGTGGTCCGTCCCACGTTTCTGAAATTTCCGTTGGTAAGACTTTCCAGAATCTCCTGCCAGTTGTGAAAATATTTCATTGTAGATACTATATTGTGGCTTCTCAGTGGCCACGATATAGACTCAGCTTATCTTGGTTAAGCATATCCAAAACGGTGAAAGCTATAATAGGAATGTTTTTGTAATTGGTGGGTAGGTAAAGACTTCTAACACTTCATGAAATTTCATTATAAAATCCGCCTGGATCCCAAGTCAAACAGCACTAGCATTTAGCTCCTCTGGTCAGACCATGGTTTATGTAGGAGGACCACGGTCATGTTAAATTTGGTGGACGAGACCCAAATGCAAGAACACTCCGGAGGTGAGGCGTTCCAGGAATTTATTAAACCGCGTAAGTGGCACCCTTCAACTTGCGAGGGGCAGCAAGACATAGGGATTTGCTGACAATCTGGTACCGACGGACTGTCAACAGGCTCCCTTTAATGTGCCTGATGAGGTTTGATGCTTCGCACCTGTTGGACCTCACCCGGCTGGTGCTTGACAAGCACCTAGATCTCAACAACCATGCCCTGTGTTCATTAGAAAGAGGTGTCAAGTTCTGCCAACTTGTTTAAAAGTATTTCAACCCAAATCATGGTCTTCTCATGAGCTCTACACTAGTGGAGGCAGAGATCATCAAGACTGCAGGCCTGAATCTGTTGTCACAAGGACTGCTACGTCATCTCAGACATATTCTATAGTAAAGGCAATTATAATGCAGAATCCTCATATGAAAGGTTGTACATTCTGAAAAGTATTGCATTTTTCATATCTGAAGTCTAAAAACTTAAAAGACAAAACATTTTCGTTAATTGTTAAAGGGGCCTAAGGAGGAATAGCATCTTATTGCAATAAATTGGTTAAACTTGTGTTTTTAGTGCAGAGGTGTCAAACTCAAATATACCAGGAAAAATGAAATATGAAAACCCCTGTTTTCGGAACCCACCTTTTTGTTTTCGCCAATTTTTTGGAAAGAGGGGTTGTTAAAAGTTGATACAGGTGAGTTGTTCCAAAAGACTTCTCATGAAGGAGTGAGGCGCGGACCCATGATTGGCGCGCTGACACACTGGCAGTGCATTGTGGCAGTTGTCGTATTATGGTGGCTCTGATAGTATTTAGAGGTAATTAGCTATTACCATGGGGGCCAAAGATAATTCATTCACGGGCTGGATGTGGCCCCACAGGCCATGAGTTTTACATCTAGGTTTTAGTGCGTTATCAGCTACAAAAAAGTAGTTATTTGTCGTGAAGAAATGATGTCAGACTTTTGGTTTGCTTGTATCTGTGTATACCCGGTAATTGTCTGTATATAAGAGTACTCCTGGTTGGTTCAGGTGACTCGACAAGACGTGGGCCCCCAGGACCTCCGGGACCTCCTGGTATACCTGGAAAAGATGGTACCTTATCTGGATCAACTGATTTGGGCCAATACATCGCAGACTACATTCAGAGTGAGCTATGGAAATGTATATGTTTTCAAATATAAAATGTCCATTTTACATGAATCCCAAGGACACATGTGGACAATGTTTTGGTAACAGATACTCAGCGAACCCCCTGTGTCTATAAAAAATACTGCATGTCTCTTTGACCTTATCTCAAAAACGCTTATCTGTCACACCCACAGCACACCTATACGCTGTCTCACAGCTCGCATACATGTCCTGCTCCAGTCTAACATACTTCAGTGTCACTGCAGACTTCCTCATGCACGACAATAGTTTCTCCTTCTGACCTTCTCTACCAGCATTCTTACGGCAAATACTGCATCTGCAGCACTCTTTCTATGCAAGAAACCATACTGTTGCTCACAAATGCTGACTTCTGCTCTCAGTGTAGTTTCAGCTACTTCTTCCCAAACTTGTTGTATGGCTCATCAACTTTATTCCTCTGTAGTTACCACAATTCTGCACATCTCCCTTTTTCTTAAAAATGGGCACCAAGTATCCTCTCACTCTATAACGAACTGTTGAATGATCTAACTAGAAACTCGACCATTGCCTATCCTAGACACTTCCATACCTTCACAGGTCATCATCAGGACCAACTGCCTTTCCACTCTTCAATGCCCACCTCACGTAACCTTACTAATCTCTACTACTTCATGGTCCAAAATAGTTACCTCTTCTACCTTGGGGGTCTTTTTCATTTTCATCATTCATCAACTCTTCAAAGTACTTTATCCATCTTTGCTTCATTCTTCTAGCATCTGTCAATATATTTCCCTCTCTCCTTAATCTCTCAAACCTGCTGTATGTCCTTCTCATCTCTATCTCTCTGTTCTTCCAACCTTTATGAATCATTCTCTCCCTCCTTACTTTCCAACCAAGCATACAAGTCATCATATGGCCTTTGTTTGACCTTTGCTACCTCTACCTTTACCTTGTTCTGCGTCTCCTTGTATTCCTGTCTCTCCTAAGTCTCAATATCCCACTTCTTCTTTGCCAGACTCATTCTTTGTACAAACTCCTGCACCTCATCATTCCACCACCAAGTCACCCTTTTCTGCTTTGCTTCAAGACGACACACTCTTCTACCTGTTTCCCTGATCACATTAGCTGTAGGTGTCCAATCATCTGGAAGCTCTATCTGAACACCCAGAGCCTTTCTCAACTCCTCCCTGAAAACCATACAACACTCCCCCTTTTTCACCTTCCAATACTTTTTCCTCTACTCTTATCTTCTTCATCTTCCTTGTCATAAACCACCATCCTATGTTTGGCTGCACTCTCACCTACCACGACTTTGCAGTCACTGATCTCCTTCAGATTACCATGTCTACACAAGATATAGTCTACCTGAGTGCTCCTACCTCTGCTCTTATTAGTTACCCTGTGTTCCTGCCTCTTCTGGATAAAAAAGGATTCACTACAGCCATTTCCATCCTTTATGCAATGTCTAAAACCATCTTTCCCTCTGTGTTCCTATCCTGGATGCCAAACCTGCCCATCACATCTTCTTCTCCTCTATTTCCTTAACCAACATGTCCATTGAGGTCTGCAGCAATCACCACTCTCTCAACTCTGGAAAAATTAGCCATCACTTCATCTAACCCACTTCCGAATTGTTCCCTCTCCTCTAGCCCACATTCCACCTGTGGGGCACAACCACTAAAACATTTAGCAACATACCCTCAATTTTCTAGCCTAAGACTCATCAGTCTATCTGAAACTCTCAACACCTAAACTCTTACATTCCTAACAAACTTCTCCTTCAAGACAACTCCTACTCCATTTCTCTTCCTCTTCAGTGCCATGATAGTACAACTCAGAACCTGCTTCCAAGCTTCTAGCCTTGCTACTTTTGCACCTGGTCTACTGGACACCCAGACTCTTGCCTTTTCTCTTTCCTCTCAGTTTTCAAACACACAATCCTCCTCTCCTTCTTCGACCCCACAGTAGCCCAGTTTTCACAGGCACCCTGAAGGTTATCGGCACCGATGGTGCTTGTTGTTAACTCAGGTCTCAACTGATTCGTAATGGAACTCATAGGTTTTATTTGCATAGCTATTTTTTTTGCCATAGGTTTTAGGCCAGATGCCCTTCTTGGAGGAACCCTCAGCAATATATCAGGGCTTGGGACCAGCTCATAAAGACACTGCCTCATGCTCCACCGAGGCTGCATTTTGTGAGGCATTATGCATTACCCCAAATATTTGGAAGTAGGGGAAACAATAATTCAAACAACTTCAAGGATTCTTTATCTCATTCCATTCTCCTCAGAAAGGAATGAAATTTGTAACCCGATCCTTGACAGACAGCCAGTAGCAGCAATACAAGATGCAATGTAGTAAATATGTGTATGATGTATACACAATAGATGGGTGCAATATAAAGAAACTATATTAGCAATATAGACAGAAAATATACAGAATAAGCATTAGCTTGATGAGTGGGCATGGTGAGGCACTTTGTTCAAGGAAAGTGTAACAAGTAATGTGCAATGTTTTGTTTGCGCAAATAGCAGGGACAGAATTAGAGTCTCGTTTGAACAAATCTAAAGAGCAGGACCTTTGCTCAGCGGTCTCACAGCTGTGGGAAAGAAGCTGGTCTTCAATCTGAATCTTGTGGTCCTGCTCCGGATGGTCTGCAGCCTCTTCCCTTAAGGAAGGGGGGAAAAAAAAGTTCATGTGCAGGGTGGGTTGGGTCCTCCATGATGCAGTTGGCCCTCTTTCTACATCTGGTGATGAAGAGGTCCGTGGTGGTGGGGGCACCGCACGAAGCAATCCACTGTCCCACTCTCCTGAAGTCCACAGTCATCTCCTTCTTTTCTTCTTCTTTTCTTTATCTGCATCAGCACTCCAGGCGATCCCCTCTCTCTCTCTCTGTTCAGACTCATCATTGTTGGTGACGCTGAAGACATCACTGATGCATCGTCCATAAATTTCACTATGTGAGAGCTTGAGTTCTTAGGGGAGCACTTCCTGGACAATTGGGCAGTAGAAGACAGTTTCAATGACTGCGCCATTTCACATATTGTCAATATTTACCTGATAAATCTAGACACGTAGACGATTTTTTAAAATCAAAATTGAGCATTACAATGACATTCAATTTTCCAAAGCCTTTGCATCTATGTAAGTTCATACACAGAAGTACATTTTCCTAAACCTCAACCTGGCTCTGGATAACTGCTTGGACATTAATGTACATTCTCCCTCATATCAAGAGACTTTCTACAAGAACATCCCATCAGTGCCAGACTTGTATCACTGTGGAGTGAAATTGTTCAAAATGAGAGACTGTTGTGTTGACACACAGGAGGCGGCATCCGGGATCATCTGGCACTGTCTCCTGGGCCTCCTGGGCCTCCAGGGCCTCCAGGTCTTCCAGGGGTTCCAGGGTCTCCAGGGTCTCCAGGATCTACAGGCTTTGGTGGACGTTCTGAGTCCTCATGGTCTTCAAACGAGGGATTGGTTGACCAAGTCGCCAACAGAGTCATCGCCTACATCCAGAGTATGATGAGCACTTAGTAATGTTACATCTCAGTTTACACACACCATCCATTCTCACACTGCATTTACCATCATTCAGGTTCAGGTAGAGGATACAATGGCATTCCTGGCCCTCAAGGTCCACCAGGTCCTCCAGGCTTCATCGATGTCAATGACATCATCAGCCTATTACAACGTAAATCTTATTCAACATTGTTTGAACTAAACATAAATCTGAGTGTTAAGGAATGATATATGTTTAACACTGCACATTTTTTGCGTCCAGGAGAGGACGTAAGACGCTACGTCAGCGGCCCTCCTGGTCCAGCAGGTCCCCCTGGAGCTCCAGGTCATGGCAGCCACAGGTTTGACCTTCAGGAGGTGGCTGACCGTGTCCTGGGTTTGATGAATGGTGAGTACTTAAGACAGACTCGCTAGCTACCTTTAAAAAAAACAACAACAACAAAAGATCGACTGAACAACATGATGCCCAACTTTGAAAGGAACTTTTTTTTCCCCCCAGAAAAGGGGATGATGGGTGTCCATGGACCTCCTGGACCTCCTGGACCTCCTGGACCTCCTGGTCCTGCACGTTCGTGTAAGAACGAATGCTGATGATCTGCAGTTCTGGTTATGGAGCACAGACTGTGAAAGAAACCATATCTGTCTCCATTATATGGCTTTCGTTTGATTTACTTTTAATTTTTTTCTGGCTATTTTCAGCTGGACTTGAAGCAGCTGGGGGACAACGGGGTCCTCCAGGTCGCCCAGGTATCCCAGGTCCACCTGGACCGGCAGGCCCACCGGGAAATGGAAACTTCATGACCTCAGACATTCAGGACTACCTGCAAAGTCAGTTTGACATTTGGTTTATTGTCTTGAGAGAATACATCTATAAATATATCATAAATATTTTCTCCTCCTCTGTGTTTTTTCCCTTGGAAGATGTTGCCCTAAGAGGACCTCCTGGACTCCCTGGACCACCTGGACCTGAGGGCCCCCCTGGCCAAATCCAGGGACTGGTTTCCTACAATGAGCATGGCAAAAGAGATAACGTGAATGCAGAACTCCAGGACTATCTCAATAGTAAGTTTGAAGGAAGGCATCATTGACGGCTTAGGTTTTTCTGAACCATTAACCAATTCATGGTCAACCACTTTTTTATGGTTTAAACTTGTTTTTTGTTTTAACTACTGCTTGTTTCTATTTGTATCTGCAAAGTAAATGGTAACAGGCCAAGATACTGCAAAATAGACAGAATCTCGAAGAGGAAACTGGAACCCATCCATAGAATTGAATGTTTGGACATTAAATTTGAACGTCAATGTTAAACCATAACAAAGCTTATCTGAGTCTTTTAAAGACACTTTTTCCTCCATATAAAGTCAAAAGACTTCAAGACATTGACCAATAGAATAGTATAAAAAGTATTAAGATGGATCTTTATGAGAGAGTAGTTATGCAGGTTAAGTGTTAATCAAAATAATTTTATAATCTATATAATTAGAGCGAGAGTTAGTTAACATTCTGACGGTTTCCTGAGCAAATAATTAAAATATAATAGCACTTTGAGGTTTCTTCGAAACGTAGGGTGCATTAAAAATGAACAGTATTATTATCATTGTTTTTTTTTATCTTTATGTTAGCGTTCAACTAAACAATGCCGTCAGTTCATAAAAAAAGAGGTAGTCATGATGAATATGAAAATAATTGAGAATTAAAACTGTATTTTCATCATTTACAAAAATGTATTTCAAATTCACAACCAATAATATATCAAGTAGTTTTTTAATATGTAACTATTATTTAACTGCAATAATGTGCAAATGTATTTTCTAACACTTAAGATGGTGGAACCAGAGCAGCTATGTTTGGCATCCCTGGCCCACCTGGCCCTCCTGGACCCCCTGGAGACAAGGGAGATACAGGTTATCCTGGATCCACAGACTGGGATGTTAGCTCTGGAGGTGTCTCCAACATGGCTATCAAAGTCAGTGATTACATCAAATGTAGGTCTCAGCGGCTTCAGCGGATGCAGGAAGACACACTGACACGTTGCAAAGCAATTGTTGTAGTGACTGGACCCTTTTGCCCAACACACAGCCCATGGCCTGCTCAGTGACATGGGAAGAGACTCCAGAAGAGTGGTTCAAGGCCCTCAAGGACCTCCAGGACCACCTGGAACCCCTGGTCATAGTCGCTGGATGGGAACCCAGGAAAATGTAATGGACATTGTCCAGTACATGAAATGTGAGTCGTTATGAGATTTGTTGCTCTTAATGATCAAACAATTCCCGTTGAGCATAAACGATGAACCTGCCCATGCACCCACATACAGCTCAAGGTCTCCTGCACAACTCTGCCAGAGACCACAACCATGGCCACGGTGTCCAGGGTCCCAGGGGACTGCCTGGACCTCCTGGACCCCCAGGCCACACCCGATGGTTCACTTCCCAGGGAAATGCAACAGACTTGGTGGAGTATATCAGATGTAAGTGGCTGTAATTACTAGAAACACAAACCAAATGCCTTTTGTGTCGTTTATAACGTTAATGAAAATTTCTCCAAGAAATTAAATGAAACATGTATTTATGACATTTCCTTAAGTCATCTTAAATACCTCAATTATAACTATTCTGAGAAAATCAATATTTTGTCTAAAACAAAGCTTCATAATTAGCAAGAACTTTACTGAAAATTGTCAAAAGATCTGCAAGAATGTATCTTTTAAACCAGGCAAAAACTGCTTCAAAAGTATATGACTTCATTTGAAAATGACGAAAGAACTTGGTGGAAAAACGACCAGAAAAATAGGAATGTCATCCTCTCTGGTGGGGAAGGAGCTGGTGTGCGAGGCTGAGAGAGTCCGGCTAGATATGGTGGGACTCACCTCGACGCACAGCGTGGGGTCAGGAACCAGGCCTCTTGAGAGGGACTGGACTCTTTTTTACTCTGGAGTTGCCCCCGGTGAGAGGCGCCGGGAAAGGGTGGGCGTATTGATTTCCCCCCCGACTCAGCGCTTGTACGTTGGGGTTCTACCCAGTGGACGAGAGGGTAGCCTCCCTCCATCTTCAGGTGGGGGTATGGGCTCTGACTGTTGTTTGTGGCTATGCACCCAACAGCAGTTCGCTTTACCAACCTTCTTAGGGTCCCTAGAGGGGCCAATGAAGAGTGCTCCTTCTGGGGACTCCCTTGTTCTCCTGGGAGACTTCAATGCTTACATGGGCAATGACAGTGCAACTTGGAAGGGCGTGATTGGGAGGAATGCCCCCCCCCCCCCCCCCCCCCCCCCCCCCCCCCCCCCCCCCCGCGCCCGCCGCGTCGTGCCTCTCTGT
>CAAKHD010003384.1:0-11540 GCA_901007705.1 Fistularia tabacaria | reverse complement strand
GGGCCCCTTTTTTTCCGCGGGGAATTAAATGCTTAAAAGGGGAAATAAAGGGGAACCTTGGGGGGGGGGTGTGGGGGGGAATGCCCCCCCCCCCCCCCCCCCAATCTGAACCCGAGTGGTGTTTCGTAATTGGACTTCTGTGCTCGTAACGGATTGTCCGTATCAAAAACTATGTTCATGCATAAAGGTGTCCGTTTGTGCACTTGGCACCAATCCACCTTAGATGCCAGGGACAGTGCCGCTGGACGGGCAGACTGGGGTGGTGATCCCCCTTTTTTAAAAAGGGGAATTGGAGGGTGTGCTCCAATCATAGGGGATCACACTCCTCAGCCTCGCTGGTAAGGTCTACTCAGCAGTGCTGGAGAGGAGGGTCCGCCGGGTCGTTGAACCTCGGATTCAGGAGGAGCAGTGTGGTTATCGTCCTTGTCGGTGGACGGTGGACCAGCTCTATACCCTCAGCAGGGTTCTGGAGGGGGCATGGGAAAGTGCCCAACCACTTTTTTGTGGATCTGGAGAAGGCATTCGACCGTGTCCCGCGAGTGACCCTGTGGGGGGTACTCGATGAATACGCGGGACTGAACTCCATTATATGGGTTGTACGGTCCCTGTATGACTGGTGTCGGAGCTTGATCTGCATTACTAGTTGTAAGTTGGACCTGTTTCCGGTGAGAGTTGGACTCCGGCAGGGCTTTGTCACCGATTCTGTTCATAACTTTTATTAAAAAGTACAAGATGTCCCACACTGTGAAAAATCTAAAAGGACGTGGTAAGAAGCCAAAAGTGACACCTGTACTGGCTTGGCGGATAGCGATAGAGGTGAAAAAGAATACAAGGATCACTACCGAGGGCATCTTGGAAAATCCGGGCCTTATTAGTGGCAATGTCTCCAGGCAGACTGTCCAACAGACATTGTGCACTAATGGGTTACATGGACGCAGACCAATGAGGATGCCAGATCTCCAGATAAGGGACTCAAAAACCTGCTTGGTGCTTGTAAAAGCTCACCTGGGCAAAAAAAGAAGACTTCTGGCCTTCTGTTTTATGGTTAGATGAAACAAAAATGTGTTTGGCCACAATGATGTAGCCTTCATTGGGTTAAAAAAGGGGAGTTCCACCCCACAGTGTGGGGTGGTGGGAACCTACTGTTTTGGGGCTTTTATTCAGCTAGCAAGCTGGGAGAACTTAATCAAAGTGGATTGCACCCTGAAAAAAGAGGACTAGATAAAGATTCTCAATGGTGTCAGGCAGACTTCTGAGAAACTTTTCCTTGAGCACCATTGGACATTTTTCAGCATGACAGTGACCATAAAGCGCAGAAATATTGGTGAAGAAATAGTTAGCGGACAAAAACATTGACTTTTGGTGTGGCCCAGCCAGAGTCCTGACTTCTATGCAATTGAAGATCTGAAGGGAGCTAAAGATCAGGGAGATGGCATGGAGACCCTCCAACCTGAAAGATGAGGAACTCATCACAAGACATGAATTGGCAATAATACCAGTGGTGACATGCAAAAAAGCTGGTTTGCAATTATAGGAAGTGTTTGAGTGCAGTAACAGACACTTTTTTTTCGATTGATTACTGAGCTGGGTATGAGTAAATATGAGTAACATCACATTTTGTTCAAATGTAAATATGCCCCCCCCCCCAAAAAAAAGAATGTCATATAGCTTTCACTGTATAATATTTGTTAAGCTCCATCACTTCTCTTGCAGTGCATGGTGCGTTGCTTGACATGTTGCACAGAATTTCTTGCTAACATTTTCTTTGTTCTGGGTCTTCCTTCCAGCCCAGGGTCTGCTCAGCGACTTATTGAATCACTATGAACGTGTCATCCAGGGGCCACCAGGCCCTCCCGGACCCCAAGGGCCCCCTGGGCACAGCAAACTGTTCGGGTCCCAGGCAAACATCACAGACTTAGTAGAATACATAAGAAGTAATACACATTATTGATTGCAGTCAGGATTTGTCCAATGGCGGCCAAAGTGCAAAATTAGTAACTGAAAATCTGTTGCCTAGCTTACGGAGCCATTGCGGGACTACCTGGAAGACCAGGAGCTAAAGGGGACATTGGATACCCCGGCCCTAAAGGGGAAAAAGGTAGAGCCGCGAAACCCATTTGAAATTAATTAACATGGCAAATAAGGTTGTTGGGTTTTTTTTGCTTTTATGCGAAGTATAAAGAAAATATGTGTTTGCAATTTTTTAAATCAACTAACTGCAGAGATATAAAATAATTTTTCAATTAAATACTCGTTAATTATTTTCCAAAGGCACGGGGAGCGGTGGGTTGCCGATCCCTCATCTAGCGGGACTATTTGTGTATCGTAAACATCGAGATTATACGGCCCTCTTTTGGCAAGCACAAAAAAAATAAACATAAATCCGCCTTAATTGAAATCAGATATTTTTTACAGGTTTGACTTTCTTGAAAATGTTCTGTGAGTTGCTTGATGTGTGTGTGCACACACAGGTGAACAAGGCCCTCAGGGACAAGAAGGACTGCGGGGGCAGAAAGGCGACAGAGGTCAGTGTTCAGCTGGATTCGAGTCTCGCTAAGGGATTCGCTGTTGACTGCTCGCACAAACACTGTAGCGGTTAGTCTGTGAAACTGACTTGACAAACGGATGTATTATAGTAATGACGAGAACCTGTGATTTTCCATGGGCCTCCATAGTAAATCATGGGGCAGGAGCTTGTGATTCACTGTTTCACGAGTTCCATGTAAGTTTGCTGATCAGAAGGGACACGACATCTGAAGATGGTAAATCTGCTTTGCTGTTTGTTATTCAGGAGATGTGTCACTGGTGACGAGGAGGACGAGGAGAGACCTCAACGTCTCACACCTTATCACTGGAAGGGTCGGGGACTAGGCACATTGATTTGTATCTTGAGTTTGACTTCAGTCCACCAGGACTTAAGCGCTTGTTAGGGAATATGCATGTGCTTCTACAGTTTCTGCTACTCTTCAGCACACTACAGTCAAGAGCTTAGAAAGAGTTAAATACAATGTGCTACAGTTTTTAGAAAGCATTCACAATACATCAGTCTAACTTTTCTTTTAACATGTTCTTACGTTTGGTAAACGGATATTGGGAGTGGAAATACACTGTAACCCTTGAGACTACATTGGGGTTCATAATGAATTTTGTCACAGCTGTCACTGGATATATGGACTTTGTATGTAAGGATGAGAAGTTATCAAGCACAGGATGGAAGTTTGTAACCACACTGAAATATTTCTATGGTTTCTCATGTGTAATGACTAGTTCATTTTTTTCAGTCATGAGAGTTACATAGTGGGACTGAAGAAAGAGCTGAATGATATAAAAAAAATATGAAAATAAAGGACTCAAGACAAAGAGTGGCAAAGAGTAAATGATTTATTTACAGCAAAAGTCTACAATCCACAGGCATTCTAGAAACTACATATTTCAATCCATAATTATATTGAGTTGACATTAAGAATTTAACAGTTTTAATTTCAGCGAATCACAAAGGTTGGGACTGGCCTTGTGATTGTGGTCTGTCTGAAAGGCGAATGGAGTCTGAGTTCAAGCTGCTGATCAGGAAGACATTTTTCAGATTATATAGCGACTAAAATTTCTTTGTAAAGAGGTCTGAAGCACTCATCCCATCATTTAATATCCAACAACTTAACATTCTGTTATGTAGACATTAGAGCTTGAAATGAACCCGGTGGCCTTAAAACCAGTCAGATCCATCTTTTTTTTATTTTTCTGAATCAAATATTACAGCAAATACATAGCAATGTCTACCTAAAACTATGCTTGAGGTTCTTTGAAAAGCGATACAAAAAAAGTGTGTTGAAAGGAATAACTGCTTTGAGGTTTATCCATGACCTTTGCTGGATGTATTAAGGCTATTAGCTAGAATGACACAAACTGCATGTTTTGGAGCTGCACAATTTCTTAAGATTTGAAGAAAAGCATGCTAACTGTGATTTAAAAACTGCAGAAGGGTTCATTACTCAATATTCATTACATGTTGAAATATGTGTTGAACACCATTTGAAATTGTATATCGTGCAGTTTACAAGTCACATTCTGAAGAGCATAAAACTATCAGGATGAAATCAACATAAAGTAAATAAGAAATAAAATAAAACATGACCTTCAATGAAACTGGCAATCATGCCTTGATCTAAATGTAAAAAAAATATTAGATCGTGACATCAGTGCAAGTTAACAGTTCACAAATCATTGAGTTGTAGAATATGCCAATCAAAAGCTTAGATTCCCTGATGATGAGTAGGGACGAGGCAGATGAAGAGAAGCGCACATCAGATCCCTACTGGTGGCTGGAAAGGTGTGCAATTACATACTTTTTGACTAAAGATGCTGCATCCTTTCTTTATCCCCTGATGGATGCTGCTATATCATTGAGATGATTACTGCTAGAAAAAAATTTAAAAAAATCATGTGCCGGTTCCAGGTGAACGTTAAGTATCTGCCACTGGTGATTCTTCGTCCTACAGTTTCTAAATTATACTGCCAAGTCTTGTCTTGAGAGTGAAAGGCATTGTAAAAAAAACCCGACAGCAACAATTATTGCCTAAACTTGGCATTTCATCCCCATGCTAAAAAACAACAACAAAAAAAAAAGATAGGCCCGATTTTACACAAAAGACAATCCTTCATCAAGAAACCTTAAAAACAACTCCTTTAGCAGAAATACATTCAGGTTTTGCATCAAGTTTCTCAGCTAGAAACTTGATGCAAAGTCAAAATGCTATCCATCTTTAGTGCAAATTTCTAAAACAAAAGGCTTGAGGAGCAAGAAATTGTTGTTGATAGTTTGGAATTTTAAGCAAAAAAGTACAGCAGGCACTGGATTCTTTATTTAGCAAAAAAAAAAAAATCACAAGGTTGCGGGGGGTAGAGTCTGGCTGACTTGTGTAGCCAACATTTGATTATTGGGAGTTGAAATTTCTATCGTAAGTTAACTGGCTAATCATCTTAGCCATACTCAAATAGTTATATTGTTACAGTTACCGTTAAGTTCAATACAGGATACTTTTGAATAAACTGTAACAACCAAATCTATTGAATATCTCACTTCCGACACAATCTTGGCCAGGTGTTACTAATGCTCGAAAATGAAAAATAATTTTATGAATTTCAGTTTGAAAACCATCATCTTTTTTGTGTGGACATTAAGGTTTGGAATTTTTAGAGGACATGGCATTTTGGTTATTAAATGTGAAAACTTAAAACGACACAAACACCAAACAGTTGACTTTACTTGCCCCGACAAGTGCAACCGAATATCAACAGCTTGAGAACACTGGTGTCCGGACACAGCTGAACGATTCGATGGTTTACGTTTGAGAGGTAAGAATCGCGTTAATACTGATAATGCGGAGCAGACGTGCAGAGAGTCTGCTTCGGTGCACTCGGTTAGAATCCTGTGGAGTGGACGCTGGGGATTGGGTAAAATTTGGAGATGCGGCTCTGGGTGGAGGGATTAAGGCACTCTGACTCACCGCTCATCTTAAAGAACACTTCCTGCTCCTGCAGCTTCCTGGCAAACTCTTCCTCCAGTGCCTGGGGAGAAACATCAGACCACTGGAGCAAACATATTCAATTCAGCTTCAGGTCTTCTGAATTGACCTGGGTCAGACAAGGGACATTTACTTTCTATTTGTACCTCAGTTAAATTCAACTTCTATTCCTGACACATCATTTATTCTCTGTATTTTGTGTCTATGTCTGAATAGAGTCGAAATGGCATTAACAGGTGATGTATCAGTGTTCATTACCAAAGGAATACACAAATAATTACAGGCAGGAGACATAAAATTATGGCTTTTATAAGTTGTTGTTTTAAATAGCAGCTACTGGATGGATCCCAAAAACAACTGAAAACTGACCGGAAATTTGACCATGAGGAGAGAAAATATCAGTTCGCTATTTTATCCCATGAGACATTTTGACAGTTTTCTTTGCAACTGATGAATTCTGGAAGTTGACAGTCAGTTAGATTTAAAGAGGATGTTTATAAGGATGTTTGATGAGATAAGACACTGAGGTCACAGCTCAACTCTGGTACCTTCTTTCTGGGTCTGAGTTTCTCCCTCCACTCCTTTAACTCCAAGCTGTGCTCCTCATCCAGTTCCTTTAGCTTTTGGGTTTCATGCTCAATCAGAAGATGGCACTTCTCATTCTGTTAAAAGAGGCGTATACGCACACAGCCACACACACACACAAACACCCGGCCACACATAAGTGCTGAATGTCAGGACCACTCAATAGAGCTAAATGCTTTCTTTTAATCCTTACAGGGAACCTCGCCTGGGAGGGGAGACTCCAGGGGTGTTTTTCTGTTTTTTATACTACAATGTGTTGTTAAAAAGCACGAAGAATCGTCATTTCTTGAAAAATCACAATTAATAACATATTTCAACCAAGGGGCACCACCATTGTTTTACTAGCGCAACGCATGCTGGGCTGATGACATATGCAGGTTGCTTATTTTAACTTTTGCTTTCCGCTAGTATCAGCGTTCCCTGGTTACGGTATGGTATATATGGTAAAAATGCCGCATTTTGCTGCTTTTGCACATAATATCTAGTCCAAGGGAAACACAGGGACTGATGTAAGTCACAGCTTTCCAAGGGACAAGAAGAGAAGAGATGAGTGGGAAATTGCCAGTGGACATACACAACATCCTAAGGATCTGCGGCCATGTTGTCGCCACTTCTCTCCGGATGCACTCGACGCGATTAGGCGAGCGAAGCTGCTGAAAGACCACACAGGTGCTGCCAGTTACAAAACTGACAGCCAAACGGTGCGCCTGCAGTTTTCTTTCACAAACATGCAGAAGATCCTCGGGAAACAAGTGAGTCCCGCTCTTCACGTCTTTGCTCGTCTTCCTATTGAAGATCATTTTGACTTCTGCCTTCAGCGTCATTCGCTGAAAAGCGAACACTGAAAGCGTTGCGACGTAAACAATGGCGGCCTACGAGTGAAAAGTTTTTTGATACAAACCAATATATGTTGAGAGACTTTATTACTGCTTTTATGTTGCTGCTAAAAATATTGATCAAATGGTACAATAATGTCTTGGTAACCAGTGATCCCTCTAAAGCATGCTGAAAGCTGACCTGCAGCTGCTGTAACTCCCGGATGTTGGCCTCGGTCTGTAGCTGAAGGTCCCGCATCTGATTATCATGCTTCTGATGCTGGTGGAGCCTCTCGTTCTTCTGTCTCTTTTCCTCCTGAGCAGCGAACTGAAAAACAGATTGAAAAACAGATTGGCCTTTCCAAACTCACAGCTCCTGATTCTTGTGGGACATATTGTGGCAAATGTTTCAGTCCAATTGATGATGTAGCTTCAGGGCGGCACAAGCCAGTGTCTTTTTGTGCTCGTCACAAGGCCGGACAAAAGTGGTAGGTTGTGCAAGGAAGGGCAACTGGAGTAAATCTTGTGCCAAAACTGAATCGAACCTATGACCCTAAAACCGGATCAGTCCAGGTATGATAGATAACAGATAACTGGTGCGGATAACCAACATGGTACCGGTGGATACTGGGCTACTGTGGGCTGAAGAGGATGAGGAGGAAGGTGTGTTCAGAAGCAGAGAGGGAAGAGGAAAGGCAACAATCTGGGACTGAGAGTAGGGAGTTTGAAGATTACAGGAGGAGCTAGAGAGATGTCTGACATGACGCAGTGAAAGGAGGTGGATACACTGTGTGTCCAGGAGACAAAGTGGAAAGGCAGCCAGGCTAGAAGCTTAGTTGAGGTTGTGCTATCATTTTATTGGCAGGAAGAGAAATGGGAGTTACCTTAAAGAAGGAGTTTGTCAGAAATATTCCGGAGGTGAAGAGTGTCAGATAGACGGAGTCTGAAGATGGAAATTGAAGGTGTGATGCTAGTGGCTTTGCCCCACAGGTGGGATGTGAGTTAGAAGTAGTAGTTCTGGAATGAGTTAGATGATATGATGCAAAATATCTCCAGCTGTGAAAGAGTGGTAATTGCTGCAGACTTCAATGAACATGTTGGTCCAGGAAATAGAGGTGATGAAGAAGTGATGGGCGGGTTTGGTATTCAGACCTCACAGGGACGAAGAAAAAAGAGATGTGGTAGACTTTGCAAAAAGGATGGAAATGGCTGTAGTGAAAACCTTCTTCCAGAAGAGGCAGGAACATATGGTGACTTATAAGAGCAGAGGTCGGAGCACGAGGGTAGACTACATCTTATACAGACGATGTAATCTGAAGGAGATCAGTGACTGCTGCGTAGGGCTAGGTGAGAGTGCTGCCAGACAGCATAGGATTGTGGTTTTTAAGATGAATCTGGTGACAAGGTTGATCAAGAGGACCTAAGCAGAGCAGAGGACGAAGACGTAGACGCTGAAAAGGGAGAATTGTTGTATGGTTTTCAGGGAAGAGTTGAGAAAGGCTCTGGGTTGTCAGGGAGATCTTCCAGATGACTGGACAACTACAGCTCTTGTGATCAGGGAGACAGGTTGGAGAGTACTTTGTATTGTCTGGAAAGAAAGTACATCAGGAGACTTGCTGGTGAAATGAGGAAGTACAGGAGTATCTACAGACAAAGAGGTTAGCAAAGAAGAAGTGGGACACTGAGGGGACTGAAGAGAGCAGACAGTCGTATAGGGAGAAGCATCTTCGCCTGAAGATGTTTCATCCCTCATCCGAGAGGATTCTTCAGTACAGAGCTCAACAAGAAGGAAGGGGCTTAGAGCTGATCCCTGATGTAGTCCCACCTCCACCTTCTCTGTCACACGTACAGCAGACCTCACCACTCTCTCACTTCTTGCATACATGTCCTGCACCAGTCTTACATACGACGCTGCCACTCCGGACTTCCTCATATATTACCATGGTTAGTCAGGGGCAATGTGCGATGAAAGAGTATCGGACAAAATGAAAGGAAAGCTGGACAAGTCAGTGGTAAGACCAGCGATGCTGTATAGTTTAGAGATAGTGCGGTGAGGAAAAGACAGGAGGTAGAGCTGGAGGTAGTCGGGATGAAGATTTTGAGGTTCTCTTTGGGAGTGACGAGGAAAGATAAGGCCCAGAAGAAGACCAAAGACAAGATGTATGGATGTAGTGAAAGAGGACACGAAGTCCATTGGTGTGAGAGGATACAGAGAATAGGGTTCGATGGACGAGGCTAATTCACTGTGGCAACCCCTGAGAGGAGTAACTGGAAGAAAAAGAAGTTCCAGTCCAATAGATACCTGTTTGACCTTGTCCCTCTCCTGCTCAAGTGTGATGAACGCGCCAGTGATGCGGAGGCTCTTCTTGAACATGGCCATGCGGGTCTTGGCCTCACTGCGCTGGATCTTGGGAAGCCTGGCTCGCTCCTGCGTCTGCCTGTTCTTCATCTCCTCGATCAGGCGCTGGTTGTAGCGCTGCATCTGCTCCATCTCCTGAGGGGGAACCGTCCAAACTCCTATTAGCCTTCTACATTCAGTTACTTGAAGATGCTATTTGACAAACGTATTTCAACATATGAGATAACTAAAGTTGGTCCCACACCTTCTCATGTCTTTTCAGCAGCTGATGTCTCTGCAGGAAGTACTGGTCCTTGAGCTGTTGCTTAAACAGCTGGTGTTTCTCCTGTAGGTGGCGTTCTTCCAGTTCCCACATGGCAGCTTCTCGTGCTGTGTGGAAAGACAGAAGTTTAAGCTGCATCATAGGATGGAAGGGAGGAAGCACAGAAAGCTTATTAGTTGGGAGCATTTCTTCAATTAGATCTAGTGTTACTTTTACATTCGATTAAGTTTTGAATCTTCTTCCTGGGAAGTACCTAATAAAGCAAGTGACAACTTTCAACAAGGACTGGCAATAAATCTGGATGTCATATGTGATGTCATGTCATGCAATTTATTTTCCATTTATGGTTGTTTGTTTAGACATCTATTATTGCTTGTCAAAAATTTCAAATGTAAAATCATCCCCCGAACAAAGAAGGCGTTAAAAAATAAGACAATAAATGATATATATCATAAAACTATAATATCAATGATGAATTATAAAATATTACCATTAAAAAAGTCTCTGCTAATTTGACCATTGCCCTTATGAAATCAAAAAGGCTGTAATTTATAGGTTTCAAGTAATTTACAGGAAATTATCTGAAATTAAGGATGAACACATTGTCAATGAACATCTGTTCCTTAAGGAAGTCTGACACAAGATCAGTGACCTGTCACCTGGGGCTGGCAGGGCTCAGGGGGTTAGAGCGGTCGTCCTTGGAAACGAACATGACTGATTTGATTCGCTGCTCCTCCCAGCCTGTCGAGGTATTGTTGAGCAAGACACTTGTTGCTGCCTTCTGCTCATGCTTTTTCCATTAATGGTATAATGCAGTGGTCAAATTTTGCTGATGTTGCTCAATGTATGACTGTATGTGTTAATAACGGTCTGTCTTAAACGCAGAACTTCAAGTGAACAAAGATGAGCAGAGCTGACTATTGGTGCCCTCTGCTGACCAGGAGGAAGGCACTGTTTAGTGACCAGATTTTCAAAGGGGATTAACTAAGGGGTTACACATGTAACACTGACGTCAGTGCCCTGAGAATGAAAACATCCTGTTCAGAAACCAAAGAAAACATGTGCTTATGAGAGATCAGTTTCATGTTTATAGATGTATCTGAACATTTGACAAAAATTGGGTAGCTTGCACTTTGAACACCATCAAAAAGTAATTTTTGCAATAAATTTAAAGTTATTTTTGACACAGCAAGTGCTAATCTCATATCGTTCTGAAGTATGCATAATTTTTAATGCAATATCAGAATCTGTGCTTCATGAAAATGCTGAGCTGCAATCACACAAAAAAGAAACACAGCAATACCTGCTATTTATTATCCCACTGTTATGTTTTGCATGTCCGAAAGAAAACACTGCTCACTCGCATTGATAAATATTTCTGAAGAAGTAAATAAAGTCAGTCGAGTGAAGTCCAGCGACAGAAGTAACCCACAGCTCACAGGACATCAGCACCCCTGACTTTGAGGCAGCTCCGAGCACCGAGGCAGACAGAGAGGCCAGCCAGCCAAACAGGGATTGGATTAGTGCTCAGAAACCCAGAGTCAGGTGGCCAGGTGCAGCACAAAGTAGGAAGTGGGAAGATGTTAATAGTGATTTGGGTAGGATATTAGGAAGGCTTGAAGGGGCCGCTGAAAGCAAGTAGGAGAACATTGGAGACCTCATTCATGAGTTTTGCATGGAAAGATTTGGTGTTGCTGAGGAAAGGAAGAAACCACAGGGTGGAGTAGTTAGATCAAGAGATCGATAGACTTCTTCAAGAGCGAAGACAGCTTAAGAGGCAGTGGAGGAAAGCGACAGAGGTTGAGAAGGTTGGAATTTCTTGTCTGCAAGTAGATTTGAAGAGGCGACTGGTAGCACTGAGAAGAGCAGAGAATGTTAGGAAAAATTGGAAAAAGGAAAGATGGTGCTGGAGTAGCCTTTTCTAGGGACCCATTTAGATTTGTTCAGCTGTTGCTTAGTAAGGAGAAGGGTGGTACTCTTAAGGTAGAGGAGCAGAG
>CAAKHD010003381.1:74992-97066 GCA_901007705.1 Fistularia tabacaria | reverse complement strand
GGGGGCGAGGTGTTGATGGGGGGGGGGTGCAGAGCCAACAGCAGAGGTGTTCGAGGGTGAGGAGGTGGGGGATGGGGGCCCAGATCTACCATCAGAGCACACAGGGGTGTCGAACCTGTTGAAGAAAAGGTTCATCTCTGTGGCAAATTCAGGGCCGCCTTTGACTCCAGGTTTGGTTTCCCCAAAGCCTGTCATCTTCCTCACCTCCCTCCAAACCTCCTTTGTTTTGCTCTGCTCCATCCTGGACTCAACCTTCTCCTTGAGGTTGAGTTTTGCCTCCCGCAGCTTCCTCCTCAGTTCCTTCTGGACAGCCCTGAGGGTATGGTGGCCTTTGGCCATGAAGGCCCTCTTCTTCTGGTTGAGAAGGCCTTTGATGTTCTTATTGATCCATGGCTTGTTGTTGTTGAAACAACAGACCTTTTTGGATGGGACAATGTTGTCCTCACAGAAATTGATGTAGTCTGTTATGCAACGAGAGAGGCCCTCAATGTTGTTACCAAAGTCCTTTTCAAAAAGACTCCAGTTGGTGACATCGAAGCACTCCTGTAGTGCCTCCTCTGTTGCTTTGGACCAGATCTTGGCAGACCTGGAGATGGCCGTCTGCCTCTTCACCATAGGTTTATAGGTGGTGGCTGAGAGTACCAAGTTGTGGTCCGAATTGCCGAGAGGGGGTAGAGGGGAAGAGATGTAGGCATCCCTCACATTGGCATACAGGAGGTCCAGGGTTTTGTTTCCTCTCGTTGCACAGTCTACATACTGGGTGAAGGTGGGGAGAAAGTGAGTGGGAGGGACGTGGTTGAAGTCCCAGCTGATCAAGATGAGGGTGCTGGGGTGGCGCGTCTGCAGGTCCGCGATCGCGGAGTGAATGACGTCACCGGCGCTGGCTGCGGCCACAGACGAGGGAACGTAGACGAGCACCGCGATGGTTTGTGAAAACTCACGCGGGAGGTAGTAGGGGCTAAGTCCTACCTCTATGAGCTCCACATCGGGGGTGCACACAGAGAGACCTTCATGGTGATATGACCGGGGTTGCACCATTTGGTGTTGACAAAGACGGCAAGCCCTCCTCCTCTCCTCTTGCTGCTCTGTCTCCCCCGGTCCGCGTGTATCAGCGTGAAGCCGGGCTGGTCGACGGCGCTGTCCGGAATGTTCACCTGGCTACATTCTTCTTTGCTGTGCTTCTCCGTGAAGCACAGCATGCTACGTTCCCTGTAGACATGCTGGCTGTCGATTTGTTCTGCAGTGACCTTACGTTCCCCATGATGACCGAGGGCAGGACGGGTTTGCCCGCTCCCTCACCTTTGCGCCGGCTTTCTTTACCCTGCGGGAGCTCCGCCACAGCTCCTCTGGGATGCACACAGCGGGGGGTCCAGCTCCTTTCCGCAGTCGTAGGAGTTCGTCCTGGGTGTAAGTAAACATAATTCTGATTCAAGGAAGGGGAATCAAGACAGGAAAAAGCAGCACAGTAGGAAGGGAGAGTCTAGTCCCACGTCCAGGATTGGAGAGGACAGGACGGTAAATAAATAATAAAAGATAAAGAAAAGAGTAAAAGGCACGCGGAGCTGCAGCAACAGGCTGACGTCTTCCAACGCCATCTTGAAAAAAAAAAAAAAAATGAATGCCCAATTAATATTACTACAAATGATAACACCAGATAACCCCCCAAGGTTGATCGGCACCCAGAATACTTGGGAATAGGGTATTCATATTGTAATTCAGATTTTTTCAAATTACTGGTAATTTGGTAGGCATGTCAATTGGATGAAATGTTACTGTATTAATTAAAGACAATGGTACAAACACTGCAATTGGATTTCTTTTGAAAGTGTATGTAAATCACCGATGGAGGAGGGGGCCCCATATAAAATCTCATTCAGGGCGTCGCATTGGGTAGGTGGTCAGACCAGTGATGCTATGTGGTTTAGGAAGAGTGGCATTAAGAAAATGATAGGAAACAGAGCTAGAGGCAGCGGAGATGAAGATGTTGAGGTTCTCTTTTGGAATTAGTCCATCAGAGGGGCAGCACGTTAAATCTCATCATCCTGAAGGGTTCAAGAGTTGCTGCCCTAACAGGCGCCGACCACCTTACGGCTGCAATTCTGGACTGCTGCTACAATGGAAACGCGGAACATGGCCCATTCTGACTCAATGAACTCATGAAGTTAGTTGGTGTCATTGAAGAAGATACAGGGAACAGGGTTAGATGGAGAAAGTTGACTGGCTGTGGCAGCAGCTGAAAGAAGGTAAAGAAGTTCAAGGTGATAGCTTTTCATTCAATTCGTTTTACGTGAGTGTCCTTGCAAAAGTGAGTAAGTGACACATCATACATTGTGGGGGAACCAACTTTATATTTCTTTGTGGTTCGTTCCATCAGAGCAGAAACAGAGAGAGGGCTGTCCAGAAAACACATCATTGAAGGTATGAAATACCAACAAAAACATCAACCATTACTCGAGATGAGCCAGTTTTCTCAACGATCCAAAATCTCTTACTTTCAGGCTTAAAAGGTTCTCTACAAAGGATGCAGTTGGAATACGTAGATGTTGTTTTTGCCAATCGCCCGGACAGCAACACTCCTATGGAGGGTGAGTGAGCCACTCAACATCCGACTCAATCTAAGAAACTAAACCAAACAGGTGTGACTGACAAGGTCAAGGTGTATATTATGTGATATAATGTTTTCCTGAACTAATTTCCTGATTTGAACATATTCCTTGGGTCTCACTTGTTTCAGCGTTTGCAGTTTTGGATTGGAATAGATTTTCAACTTGGAATTTCCAATCAACCGTGTCTTCAATTTTTTTTTATCAATCTTTCTAGTCAAACAAACACGCAATCAATTCATTAGTCAAATTTAAATGAATAAGCAAAGGACTGTTCATTGGTAGATGAAATTAGAGTGAGAAGCACTGTTGTGAAAGTCAGGTTGTGCAAGTCATGAAGAAAATGCATTTTCGTTTGTGACACACATCAATTTCATTTTTTTCGAATTGATTTTCCACGCTAATGACAATCAAATGGCCCAAAGCAAACAAAGTTTAGTTGGGCAAACGCATTATCGTCGCAAACAAATAATTACATCTTTAAAGTGAGTGAATGAACCTTGCATGCAGTAGATTTTCCGAAATGATTATGTCACACATAGAGTTTCAATCTTGGTATGCAAGACAATGTCGGGAGAGAAGCAAGTAGTTGCACACTTCTGGTCAATGAACCTCCAGCATGTTTTAGGATTGTGGGAGGAAAACGGAGAACGTGGAGGAAACCCACGCAGTCATGAGGAGAACATACAAACTCCACACAGAAAGGCCCCTGTCAAAATTGGACCACTAACTTCCTTGCTGTGAGGCAGAGGTCCCAACCACTGCGGCATCGGCCCGCACCGAATAAGTGCCAATTGATGCTGGTCTTCCCCACGACCCTGAGTGCAGGATAAGTGGCAGACAATAGATGGATGGATGGATGATGCTGATCTTATTGTGGCGAGGAGGAAATGTGGACACAGTATGGAGAGAAGTCCATACATCCAACATCACATCATATGATACACTTTCACATGGAGTTGTGGAGCTCAACAGTATATTCATTTTCCTCTTCCATCACTGGTTTAAATTTTGCTTAGCACTTGTAATTATTCTTTCCATTCACAGACTCTACGAGAGCATGTAAAGCCCCTGATTAAACACCGCCCACCCTCCAACAATTTGATTTTCCCATTCACAAGTTGAACACTTGCCAAAACACACAGCATCCAAACACGTGATTTGTTACTTGCAATACCGTACAGTTTAATTTGCCTGAGCACATCGGAAACCGCAGTAATTTACCTAACCTGTACCCGCTGAGATTTTCTGACAAACTTTCACTCTGATTAGAGGTTCAATGCACTTCTCAAAGATACTTCAGCAAAGGCTTTGGGAAGCCGCTCAAACACAAACTGTTCTCGTTACAAAGTCACTTCCGCTGCCTTAAATAAACCATTGCATATGAACCCATGTTTGTAGATATCATTCTAGGGTGGCACTGTGTTCAGAAAAGAGCTGATGATAGCCAAAATAAATGAATAAATAATCCAAACTTAGAGAATACAGAGGGCAAACTATCATAAACCGAGCAGCAAGCACAGACCAAAATATGTTCATGAATGGTCATTTGCGCTTACTTTAGTTTTCCCTGCAAAGTTTAAAGTTTCGAGTCAGTTGTGTTTTCAAAGACAGAGACCAAATTAATATGGATGCTTCCGAAGCATTTAAAAACAAAGTGTCAGTAATCACCCATTACAAATGATTACATTAGAATTGTGCCTTGCTGCCAAGGGCTCCTTGACAAATTACTAACTTCTGCCTGGAGGGCGTGTTTGTGGGGTTTAAGAGTCACCTGAAGTCCTATATTCTGCTGTTCAGTGATGACCTCAGTTCAGGTCAACCATCTTTTCCAACGCTGTAAAAAATTCGGGTAAAGGCCCATTTCTCTTTCCTGATTCTGACCGTTTTCCCAGAAACTCTTCAAGGCCTTCTCCATGGTCTCTCCAAATATCTCGCCGAACCCTGTATTTTGCCTCTTTGATTGGAGAGACCAAAGCCTCTGGGTACCTATTTACAGCTTCAGAAGACCCACATCCAGTGGAGAGAGTCCATACCACCATACACAAGTTTGGGTCCAGATCCAGTGCTTTGTGTGGAAGAGAGTCAAATTGCCTTCTTGTTTGTAGTACTGTACTACTTCTCACACCAGTTCTGGCTCGTTCCACCACTCAGATGGTGTTCCATATTCTGAAACCCAGTTTAGCAAGTTGTTAATTTGGGCTGTGCCTGACTGAGCCCCAAGGCCCGGCCAGAAGGTGTTATTAACTTGCACCCTTCCATGGCTGTCTCCAGGAGAATGCTCCAGTCTTCAAAATCAGGGCATGGTGGCTTGTTTCCTTTTGTTGTTTGCCATCATCAAGATTTTTTGATTCTTTCTAAGTCCTGAGCAAGGGCTTTGTCAAGAATATCCCAGCAAAGAACAGGTAGCCTCTCATTCAGAGGTGAGGAGACCAAAAACCCTGCATGGCGCCGCAGAGAAAGCCTCCTCTAAATGACACACAGGGGTCCGGCATTCCTATTTAGCAATGGGATTTATGGTGTGCCCTCCCAACAAGGTCAGTCACCATAAAAGCCACATTGGAATGCTCTGAAAGGAAGTGGTATGCTTGCCGCTCAAAAGTCAGTGAAGATAAAATTGGAAATGACTGGCAGGTTGCTGGGAACTGAAAAGATGGGGGTGAATTTTGTAGTGTGCAGGTGGGGGGGGGCTTTATCAAGGTGTATCTGAATTTCCTGTTGTTCCTGAAGAACCTGAAGCAGCCATGCAGGGGTTTGCCCGTGATCTCGCAGGCATCTGCCTTGTGAGGGAACAGCAGTCAGTCATCGGCAGATTATTCTGATGCGAGGCATTGACTTAGAGGAGACTCAGTCGCAGAGAGAATACTCACGTACAGATTAGTCCAACGATTGAAATTCTTTACCAAATTTAACTGGGACAGTCAGTGAAAGTAGTCTGAGTGTAAAGGTCCAAAATTTGTCTTGTCTTGTCTTGTCAAGAATGGATGGCCAGGAAGGGAGATGCGTTGGGAAGGATGTGATGAGACAATACAGGAATTCATTCTGATTTCAAAATAAAACAGGAAGACAGTGAAACATAAAGGCACAGTCTTTACTCTCAGAGAGTGATATTAACCTTCAATTTGCAATTCTGGTCCTTTCAAATGTAAATGAGACATGCTTTACTTGCTTACCAAATCCTATTAGCTGCTGTGGTCTATCAGTGGCTACATGTACAGATATTTCAATATTCAAGGTGCCTTAACACATCCTCTATTTGCTTCAGGTCATTTTCATCCATGCAAGAATTAAAGCAAACCAAAATATCTCATCAGAGGCCTTATGGAAGGCTTTGCTCTGTTCATTGGTCAGAAATATTGTGTATTTGGGCAGGTATTATGTGTGTTATGTGGAGCTCTTCCTACCTGCCTGCATGGCTGATGGCTGTGCAGCCAAACATTTAACTGGAGACGAAGCAGCACAGCCGGTCCTTTGGGCAGGAGGGGGAAGGTAGGAATTGAAATTCAAATCTCAAGTGAAGCCCTAAAGAATTCCTCCTCTTCTCATTATTTTTATCAGTTTTTAAAGCCGTCCTTTTAAGTAAGAAATGATTAAAATGTCCGGTGGCACCTGCTGTGCATGTGCCCTTCAGGGACATGTAGGACATTCAAAAATCGGGCGACACAAACAAACAAAGAAGAGCGATACAATCATGTTTTACAAATCTTTATAACTAAGGATGTCTCGGGAAAAGGGAATGATGTAATTACTTGGGCTTTGCAACTAATTCATAAAAATTAATTAATTGTATTTCAAAATATTACACGAGAAAAAAGGAATTCCAGTTTTTTGATGATGAATCAATATACATGAGTATAGTCTCTGACACAGACAGATAGATTGTTCAGAACATGACATCTCTTCAACATGAACCTGCTGTGCTTTCCTTCCAATATCATCCAGCTGCTCGATTTGTTTTGACTTTGTCTTTCTGGACGGCAGTTTGTAATTCTTAACAGCTGAATTGATCTGAAAGGCCTCTTGTAACCCCTGATCTTCTATCAAGAGAAGAAGGTGGTGTACAGTCCACAGCAATCCATCTTGCCAGTGGATCAGTCGACATGTGGTCGGTTGCCTGGTTGACTGGGGATACTGTACTCTGCTTATATTTGCAATGCTGTTATCTTCTGCAGCAAAATTAACATTAGCAACCTGTGTGGTAGGAAAAAGTTAACATTACCAGTCTTTGTGCTAATACGAGGTTAGCTTCACCAACCTGCATATTGGTAGAAAGTTAATTATACAGAAGTGTGTGCTAGTACCAAGTTAGCATTACCGACCTGTGCTTCCCAAACTTCTTTTGCGAAGAACAGCACTTTTTTATTTTATTTTCATATGTTCATCAGTTTCTAATTTTTATATTTCCCATCAACCAACGTAGTCTCACCGATCATGCTATCACATTCTGTGTGCCATCTGTCCCCCTGGAAGTCGCGCACTGAGAAACGTTCCCTGTTGCAAATAAAGTGTGATTAAAATGTGTTAAATTTCTTACCGCATTATTTTTCTGGATTTACTTGATCGCAATTAAAACATTAAACCCCAGTCCTATTTATTACCCATTGTATTGTTTTTTTTACTTAAAATAATCCCGTGATTAGAAGAGGCATTTCTGCCAAGCAAAGCAGTTTGTTTACCTGGCACTTGGGCTTCCTGGGCATATTAGACCATATTGGCCGTATTAAAAGCTGCACATACAGGATATATACTTGACATGAGGACGTTTCTGTTAAAATCCACCCCTTTTTTGGACTACTTTACTTTGTAGCACTGAGGTCCTTGGTGCGCTTATGATAAAAATAAATCTCCGTCGCCACTGACTCCCGTGAAAACCATTGGCTGTGACAGTCGCGCCGCTGGACATGATGGCTCAGCGCATGGCAGCTGCTACCACTGCTGCTTATACATTACTGATTTGTGTGTGTGTGTGGGCATGCGTTGGTGTGTATGCATGCCCGCGCGCATGTGTGTGTGTGCAGTGGGGTTCAAGGGCTTACCAAGCTCAAACTGAATCATTCTAGGGTCCCTTCGGGGGATGATTTTGTCTTTTGCAACGGAGAAAACAGTTTGTCCTGCATCAACATGGGCTTCTAGAACGCACCATAAGGAATCATTGAATGAACAGTGCTTAAAACTGAGCTGATTCTTCTTGATATTATTGTTTATTTTGTAACATGAATTACATTTTTTGTATGCAGGTGCCACTTTGGCTCACACCCCTTCAACACACTTAACACACAGCTCTGTTGCAGTGGTAACAGCTGAAATACTCCCACATGTCAACAGCATAACTATTATGGTAAGAGGAACAAGGAGCTGACTTGATATCAATATTGATGCTGATAGTTAAGTTGATCAAAGACTAAATTACTAATTGCAAAATTCAGATCTTGATGATTTACATGACAGACAATCCCAGAACAGCGATGTTTAGTTTTAAAGAAATCAACATCAATATCACGAATATGCATATTATTATCAAAAGTTTTTATTTGCTCTGCAGGTAGTGGAAAGGCAAGTAAAGAGGTCGAAGACTTCTCAATTATAGATAACATTTTAGAGAAATATTGATCATTGTGATTGCAGTTTTTTTTCATAGACCGCATACAACAGTCTTATGATTTTACGTCACATTAAAAAAAATCCCAGTCGACACTGAAATGTGAGAAATTGTTAGGCATGTAATAAGTAGAACATTTCCTGAGCTGTCGTTCATTGATATATCTAAGCCAATAAAACTTGCGCACGTTTTTTTAACATCATTTTTGACAAAAATAACATTCTTTTTTTTCTGCTCTCCCTCACCAAACCGTTTTTGAAAAAAAAATAAAAAAATGGATGAATAAAAAAATAAATTGAAAAATAATTAAATAAATGGAAATAGAGCCGAGCACCATTTAGGTGGGAAGGGATCCTCGGCAAATGGGCATGTTGCTGAACCGAATCCATGCTGGGTGGTGGAAATGTCAGAGAGAGGGATGCTAAAACAGAGGGGGGAGAGGAGTTACGGAAAGAAAAAAATCTTATCCTGTGTCATTTTCTTTGACAGAATGGTATTTAGCAAGCCATCTGGGTAACGGGTTGTTAATTAGAGTTCTGCCTCAAAAGAGAGACAAGAAAACAAAACCCTATACCCCAATGTCCTGATAGATCTACCTTATTATTATTTTGCAGCAATATTTCTGAGATCCATTTCTAACATTCTCCTCTATACACTCCTTCCTTTGTTCTTGACCTGTTTTTTTTCCCATCACTGATCCATCTTTTTTCTACTGTTACACCAAGAAACAGTTAGGCATAGTGAAACGCTAGGGAAGAGATTACAGTATAATTAGAGTGGACACGAGGCAATGATGAATAACTATAATGATGGACTTAATCTGGGTTTTTGTTGGCCCTGGATGTTTTTGGCCTGGAGTCAGCAGTGTTGGAGCTCACAGCATCATTAGAGACAGAGGCTTGAATGTGATCATCGGGCGCCAGCTTTTTAGTTTGTCTCTGGGGCTGGTTGGAATGAGCAGATATGGAGGAAGCGAACAAATAAATAAATATAAATAAATATACGCCTCACTAAAGAAAGAAATAAACAAACTGAAACCTAAATTTATGATGTGAGCACTCTTTTTTTAATTAGCTTATCTGTCTTTCCCTGAGATCTGTTGTGGTGTTTTAATGTTTGAAGATACATTTCTGGACGCTTCCATGAAGAGGTGGGGGATTTTGACCATGGAATATAAATAGAATACCAGGACTTTCATTGACTGAATCAATTTTGCTCATATTTGTAAATGACTTCAAATCATCCACATCTATTATTCAACAAAACATGCTACCCCCGAGATTTTTTTAAAGGGGGAAGCTTTAAATTTCGTGATATTTATTCGCCGAAGAGTTATTGCACATCCTGGCTTCCTGGAGTTTGTGGATTCTCATGGTGTCCAAATGAGGTCAGGTTTACCACTGGATAGGCGGTAGAGAGAATTACTGAATGAACACAAAAAGGTATACGCTTGATATTCCCAATGGGCCACATGAGAAAAGGTCACGATTGAATGAAGAACTTAATTTAAGATTTGAAAAAGTACCCAGTAGTTGCTCATATCTTTAGTTTTTTTTTCTTCGTACTTATTTTTTTATTTTCCCCGTTAAGGTGAAATTCAAAGTAGAGTAGTCCAATATAAACAAATGCCACAAGGCGTGAGGGTCCAGTTTTTTCGACAGGTCCAATCACACATGGTTAGGTAAGCCCACTGAGAGGAAGATCTTGCGGGCCATGAGACATTAAGTTAATTTCTATAGGTCATAAAGTCAAACGCCTTTGACTTCAAATGGATGCGGGTGACAATGAGCGTGAGTGATACGAGCTCTTAGCAGCCGGATGAAGTCCGGAGAGAGCTACTTGGATCAAACGGATCATTTCATTACTTCGGTCACAGTTTTTTTTTATTTTTAAAGCTGGTTCCCATTTTTTTGAAGCAATATGACATTGGCAACAGAGGTACATGTATAGAACATATATTGAGTCAGATATCTGGACTCTTGCAAAGCAAGCCATATTTTGTTAACCGGTGCAGTTTCCATGTTCTTAACAAATTATGATTTTTATTATTATCTTTTGCAACAAATAAAAACACACTCGTGCTGACAGTTCTCATTTGTTTCATTT
Organism: Fistularia tabacaria; assembly: GCA_901007705.1. NCBI lineage: Eukaryota > Metazoa > Chordata > Actinopteri > Syngnathiformes > Fistulariidae > Fistularia > Fistularia tabacaria. The sequence continues at coordinate 86,758 of CAAKHD010003381.1, read as the reverse complement.
TTCAAAATAATAACTTAATAAGGATATGATCATAATAATAATCATACTGTTGAATAAATGAATTTTGATTATGTTAAATCATAAGGGCGGCACGGTAGCACAGTGGTTAGCGCTTCCACCTCACAGCTATGGGTTTTGGTGTTTCCTCCCACAGTCCAAAATCATACAGCTGGTTGTTGGAGACCCTAAATTGCTAAGATGTGTGAATGAAATAGTGAATGGTTGTGTATCTCCATATGATGTGAATGAATAAAGGAATGATTTTATGTCTTCAATTTGTAGCCCTGAGATTGACTGGCGACCCTTCGAGGGTAAACCTCTCGCCCCATGACAGCTGGGATAGGCTTAGGCACCTCTACGACCCTGAGTGCAGGATGAGCGGGATAGAGAATGAATGAATGAAGTACCAAGATTAGGATTTGAAAGTTCTCAGCAGTTGGCATTCGAGTTGGCCTCCAGTTTCAGTTATTTTCTCCTTTAAGGTTAAATTCAAAATAGAGGAGTTCAAGATGAGCAAATGTCACAAGCCCTTAAGTTGCATGTGGTTGCATGAAGTTGAGAATGAATGAATGAATAAGGATTAATGATCATTGATTAATATTTCCCATTAAAAGTGAACTATTGTGTAAGGCCAAACCCATACAGAGAATTAAATTTGGTTTAATATTCATTTTTACGGCTCTATAAAAAGAAGTGAATTTGCATGGTTTTAATCATCTTCCTCTGTCATACATTTCAGGATAACGGTATAGAATATGCCTGTAAACTATAATGAAAGAATTAAACGTTGAAAGACAAAGTTGATTTGTATCATTATTCACAAGTGAATCTTCACAAAAACAGAACTGAAAACAAGCACATTTTGCAATATGAAATGACAGACTGGCTATCAATGAACTTTAATTGAAAACCGACACGCAGAGGCGGATGGAGAGAGGACTGATATCTACCTAGGACGACTCCTCACAGGCAGAAAGCTGTCATTTATTAGAAAAGACGAAACACAGCAACTTAAAAAAATCGTCTGGAGTGCAGTGAGTACAAGATGGACTTCAGTGGGTGTGTGTTTGGGGAGAAGGGGAAAAGAAATCCCAAGCATTGCAGATGTGAACGTTACGCTTTTTTGTGCCATTGCAGTCGGTTTGGACATTCATTGATGACTGATGACTGATTTATATGCATGACATATCCAACTTTTTCCATCCGATATGCATCTCCAACTCCGGGATGTCAAATGTTCTCACAGAAGACTCACTCTACTATGTCCTACTTAAGTTACAACGTCAATAACGCTTCTAGGACTGTTAGTTATAGTCATTATATATAGATTTTACATATGCTTTATATATGCTGTATTTATACGAACGCCCTTGGATTGGTTCTTTCTTACCTGTGTAACTATCTCAACAGAAGTCAATGCCTCTATGGCCTGCATTTACTAGGGGTTGTAAATTTTACTGTCCCGTGTGTTCACACTGAGCTTGGGAAAATTGGACATAAAAATATGCAGTGCCCTTTACTTGGAACTCCCTCCAGAAGGATCTAAAACTGACAGATTTAATCCCGGCGTGGCTCAGGGGGTAGAGCTGTACCTTAGTACAGCCTGTACTAGTAGCCTGTCAAGTGTTTTTGAGCAAGACACTGAACTCCTATCTACTCCTGTAGTGCTGCTAAGTAGCTGCCTTCTGCTCATGGTTCATCCATGAGGGGTTAAATGCAGTGGTCAAATTTTTCTACTGTTGTATTACTGAATGTGACAATATCGGTGTTTGCTACATTCTAATTAATGAATGATGAATTCAAAAGCAACGTCTTTTGTTTGCTGCAAACTGGAAATCATACGATCGAGCCGAGGAAATCTACATAGATCAATACGATTTTTTAGCGCATGCTTAGCTGGACACAACACATTGACCAAAAAGGAAGGGAGTGGGAAGGACTTTGATAGGATTTTGGAGGACCTTGAATTTAAAACAATTTGATGATGTGTGTTTACTTAAACACTTGTCTTGTCTATATTATTTATCTCTTCCCTTGATGTATATGTATACTTGTTCTGACTTGTGCGGTCGCCTTCTTGGCTGAGTCACCCTTGTGATTGAGATCCTCGATCCAAATGGGCTTTTTACCACGTTAAATAAAGGTATATATATATATATATAAAACATTACCAACAACATAATAATGGTTATTATTGCTGTTGTTATAATATAATTTGTATGGTAATAATTACAACAACAAAAATAATAATAATAATAACTCTTCTTCTTCTTCTTCTTATTATTATTATTATTATTATCATGGTTATTGTTGTTGTTGTTATTATGTAATTTGAATGATAATAATGACTATAATAATAAGAATAATGATAGTAATTATTCTTACAATACAATTTTTATGATGATGATGATGATGATGATATTATTATTATTATTATTATTATTATTATTATTATTATTATTATTATTATTATTATTATTATTATTATTATTATTATTATTATTATTATTATTGTTACATGGTGGCGCAGTGATTTGCTCTCCTGCCTCACAGCAAGAAAGAATCTGGCTCAATTCCCACAAGGGAGCCTTTTTTTGCTGAGTTTGCACAATCTTCCCATGTCTGCAGGGATTTCCTCCCTCAGTCCAAAAACATGCAGAATGTTAATTGGAAAAATTGGAACCAGTTCCCAGATGTGTGAATGAGTTGTATGTCTCTATATGTGGCCCTGTGATCGACTGGCAACAAGTCAAGGGGGAATTCTGGACCTCTTGCCCGATTACAGCTGGGATAAGCTCCAGTATACGTGTGGTGCTATGTGCAGGATAAGCAGTAGATAATGAAATGATAATTAAATTATATCAATAATGATGAAAATATTTTAATATCAATTAATATTGATTGTGTCATTAATACAAATATTTTTAATATTTCATAATAATAACAATAATAATGATAATGATAATGATAATGATAATGATAATGATAATGATAATGATAATGATAATGATAATGATAATGATAATGATGATAATAATAATAATAATAATAGGGTTATAATCATATAATGTACATATATTATATAATATTCATAATAGCATGTATAATCTAACATTCCTTCTTCTCCTTTTCCTTTCGGCTTTTCCCTTCAGGGGTTGCCACAGCGAATCAATCTTCTCCATCTAACCCTATTCTCTGTATCCTCATCTCTCACGCCAACTACCTTCATAACCTCTCTCAATATGTCCATAAATCCTCTCTTCTGTCTTTTTCTAGATCTCCTGCCTGGCATCTCCAATTCCAGCAGCCTTCTACCAATATAGTGCCTATCCCTCCTCTGTACATGACCAAACCATCTCAGTTTGGCTTCTCTGATCTTCTCTCCAAAACATCTAACATTTGCTCTCCCCTGATGGACTCATTCCTGATCCTATCCATCCTCGTCACTCCCAAAGTCACTCTGCCTCCTGTCTTTTGTGCAAGTGCCACTGTCTTCAAACCATACAGCATCGCTGGTCTCACCACTGTTTTGTAAACCTTTCCTTTCATTCTAGATGAAATTCTTCAATCACAAAGAACCCCTGAAACTTTTCTCCACCCATTCCAACCTGCTTGAACCCGTTTCTTAACCTCTTTTCCACACTCTCCGTTGCTCTGGACTGTTGACCCTAAGTACCTGAAATCCTCCGACTTCTTTATCTCCACTCCCTGTAGCCTCACCATTCCATCCAGGTTCCTCTCATTCACAAACATATATTCAGTCTTGCTGCGACTAACATTTGTTCCTCTCCTTTCCAGAGCATACCTCCACCTCTCAAGATTTTCCTTAACCTGTTCCCTGCTCTAACCACAGATCACAATGTCATCTGCAAACATCATGGTCCATGGAGATTCCTGTCTAACCTCATCTGTCAGCCTGTCAATCACCACCTACAAATAAGAAGGGTCTTAGAGCTGATCCCTGATGAAGTCCCACCTCCACCTTGAACTTCTCTGTTACAGCCACAGCACACTTCACCACTGTCTCACAACCAGTATACATGTCCTGGACCAGTATAACATAGTTCTCTGCTACTCCAGACTTCCTCATACAATACCAGACGTCTTCTCTCGGCACCCTACCGTACACTTTTTTAGGTCTACAAAAGCGCAATGCAGCTCCCTCTGACCTTCTCTGTACTTCTCTATTAGCATTCTCAAAGCGAATATTGCATCTGTAGTTCTCTTTCTAGGCATGAAGCCATACTGCTCACAAATACTGACTTCTGCTCTCAGTCTAGTTTCCACTACTCTTTCCCATAACTTCATTGTATGGCTCATCGACTTTATCCCTCTGTAGTTACTGCAATTCTGCTCTCAGTCTAGTTATGGCTCATCAAATTTATCCCTCTATAGTGACTGCAATTCTGCACATCCCCCTATTCTTTAAAAATGGCACCATCCCACTTCTTCTCCACTCCTCCGGCATCTTCTCTCTCTCTAAGATCCTGCTGAATAATCTAGCCTGACACTCCACTGCTGCCTCTCCTAGACACCTCCATACCTCCATAGGTATATCATCGGGACCAACTGCCTTTCCATTCTTCACCCTCTTCAATGCCCTCCTCACTTCACTTTTACTAATCTCTGCTACTTTGTGGTCTACAATAGTCAGCTCTTCTACCCCTCCCTCTCTTTCATTTTCCCCTTTCATCAGTTCTTCAAAGTACTCTTTCCATCTTCCCATCACTCTTCTAGCATCTGTCAATACATTTCCCTCTCTGTCCTTAGTCACATGGACCTGCTGTACATCCTTTCCATCTCTATCTCTCTGTTTTGCCAACCTATATAAATCAGTCTCTCCCCCCTTACTGTCCAACCAAGCATACAAGTCATCGTATGCCCTTTGTTTTGCCTTTGCAACCTCTATCTTTTTCCCTCACGCAGTATCTTCCTGTACTCCTGTCTGTTCTCTTCAGTCCTCTCAGTGTCCCACTTCTTCTTTGCTAACCGCTTTCTCTGTACACACTCCTGCACTTCCTCATTTCACCACCAGGTCTCCTTATCTACTTTCCTTCCAGATGACACACCAAGTACTCTCCTACCTGTCTCCCTGATCACATTAGCTGTAGTTGTTCAGTCATCTGGAAGCTCTCCCTGACCACCGAGAGCCTTTCTCCAGCTGTCACTGGACGAGAGGCAGGGTTCACCCTGGACCAGTCACCTGTCAGTCACAGGGCCACATATGGAGACAAGCGATCATTCACCTTCTCATTTGCACTTCTGGGCAATTCAGGGTCTCCAATTAAACTGCTGCATGTTTTTTTGGATGGTGGGAGGAAACCCCACTACTCAGACCAAACCCACGCAGACACAGAGAGAACATGCAAACTCCAGAGCTCCGATTCCAACAGAAAGACCTTCTTTTGGAATCGAAGAATGCAAACAAAGAAGAGTAGGAGACAAAAATGGTACTATAGTATGTACGAGTCAATGTTTACAGACGAAAGATCAAAAACATGACATCTGCTGTCAACTGAGATGAGTACTGTGATGACCTCTATATTGGCGAGACAAAAGAAACTCTGCAAAAACCGATGGCCACCTGCACAGGTCAGAAGTCTGTAGTCCACTTGGACCTTCAGGACAAGAGACCATGCTCTGAAGACAGCAACCTCAATGTTTTGGCTAGATGAGACAGGTGCTTTGAGAGAGGGGTCGAAGAAGTCGTCTTTGTCAAACTGGAGAGACCGAACAGAGGAGGGGGACTTTGACGCAACTCCTCGCTTAGAAACAGCACTGTGATTCGATCTATACCAAGATAGATCAACACATACACACCAGATCTTTATTCACCTTAAAAATGTACTAACCCAAGCCAGGTTCAGGCAACTACCATCTGGGCCTCAGCCCAGGTTAACTTGTAACCCCTTTTGTTTTATACAAACTACACTGTAGTTTTATCTGTTCAGATTCCAACTCCGGTGAGTCCCCAAAATTGTTACTCAAAATAGCATGCATATAACGAGGGAGACATTGATATGTTAACCTAGCTTTCTGCAAATCAACCATGGTCATTGACAATTTGAGCCCCACTTGGACCAACTCCCAACCCCAAACCCGGTGGTTATACACCGGAATCTTCATGCTTCAGAGCGTCTTCAAGAAGAAAAAGTAAATTTGCCAAGACAATATTTGACAACAGTGGACCTTGATGACTGAAAACCTTCACAGATACTTCACTTACTTTGGCTAAGGCCCTATGGCCCCCTCTGGTATTTTTTCAATTCTTTCCGGGGCCACGTGATGTAAAGTGAAATTGACAAATTACTCGTAAATGAATTTGCGGTCGGAGAAAAGTGTCAGGGGTACTATGCATTAGAAGACTATCAGCCAGAATGAAGGGAAAGGTGTACAAGACAGTGGTGAGACCAGCGATGCTGTATGGTCTAGAAACAGTGGCTTTGAAGAAAAGACAGGAGGCAGAGATGGAGGTACCAGAGATAAAGATGTTGAAGTTCTCTTTGGGAGTGACGAGGATGGATATGATCAGGAATGAGTCAATCAGAGGGACAGCACATGTTAGATGTTTTTGAGAGAAGGTCAGAGAAGCCAGACAGAGATGGTTGGGTCATGTACAGAGGAGGGTTGTGAATATATTGGTAGATGGACGCTGGAATCGTAGCTGCCGGGCAGGAGGACTGGAGGAAGACCAAAGAGAAGATTTATGGACATAATAAGAGGGGAAATGAGTTAAGTTGGTTTTAGAGAGGAGGATACAGAGAATAGGGTTAGGTGGATTTGCTTTGGCGACCAATAAAGGGAAATGCCTAAAGGAAAAATAACAAGACTAGTAAATGAATGTGCACCATGAATGTCACACAACTACATGACTTTTTCATTTCAACGTTTCAATGTAGCTGCGAGTGCTTGCACATTTTCAGATGAACGTGTGAATAGATGAGGTTCTGAAAGTCGAAATTACACAAAATTATTTTATTAGGACACATTTTTAAAGGTTTAAGTTTGATTTCATTGGCTGTTACTGTAACTGTAATTCAATCAGTTTTATGTTTTCAGTCCAGCTGGCTGATGTGTGTGTGTGTTTTTGTGTGTGTGTGTTGACAGAGATCGTTCGAGCCATGACGTATGTGATCAACCAAGGTATGGCGATGTACTGGGGCACGTCTCGATGGACAGCCATGGAGATCATGGTAAGCAGCAAAGAGATGTAAAAAGTACTTGTCACCATTTACGCTGCTGACTCATGTAATAATGAGGTCTTTATTCTAGAAATTAACATTTTAAAAGATATCTCATTAGTTTTTCCTCAAAAGTAATAAATTACTTTACAAAACTACACCATGTGAAAATCATTTTCACTCAATTCATGCATAGAATTGTAATTTTAAATGTCAATTATGTATTGGCTAAGTATCGGTAAATGTTCATAAAATGATATATAGATGAAATGCCAAAGAGTTTTCTATTTATGTTCATTATAAGGCAGTTGCATTAGGTTGACATAAAGGTGGGTAAAAAAGGGCACAAAGATGAGTTTAAAAAGAAAATGTAGGAGAAGCGCTTATGGTGAAGGTAAATGGGGCAACAGTCTATTTATAGTATGTGCATGAGCGGATAAATATTTTACCTTAAGTTATATATAATTAGAAAATCTTAAAATGAAAAGCATTTATTGTGAAATCAATAAAAGTAAAACGGTTTAAAAAAAGTAATAGTAATTTATACTTTATTAATCCCTCATGAGAAAATTCCTTTTCTGCATTTAACCCATCATGAATGAACCACGGGCAGTTGACTGCCATCTGTCAGCACCAGGGGAGCATTTTGGGGCTCAGTGTCTTGCTCAACAACACTTCAACACCGTAGGAGGAACCGGGAATCGAAACAGGAATGTCTGGGTCCAAGGACAATCGCTCTTCCTCCACGTAGAGGAGCCCTCCACTCCATGATGTGCACAACAAGAACAGCCATGGACCTATTGATGATAACCACTGCGTTACAGAGAGAGTGGGTTCAGCGAACATTCTCAAGATTCTACACTCAAAACGTTGACACATAAGCATTGTAATGATCATATGAATAATAAATTCAGTCATTTAAAGTTAGCCAACTTTAGCACACTAAAGGAGAGGTACACCCCCACCTCTAGAGAGAGGACTGGCCTTAAAACATATTTATCCTCATGTTGCCATCAAGGAAAAAGTGTTAGGTTAGAGCTGCAGGTAATAACTGATCTTTATGAGTGACTAAGTCGTTTTTATGGGAAAATAATCTCATGTGCAAATAAATCACAGTAAAACCTTTTCTCCGAGGTGTTGTATACCGAATGAAATGGCCGCCTGTAAAAACGTGATTTATCCTTACTCCCGAAACACGCTGATCGCTGCCACTTTCTGCTGATCGCTACACGCTAATGTATTGTATAAGACACTTCTCTCTTAAATAAAAAACAAATAACTGTTGCAGCCAATCAAAGTTTAGTTTTAATGGTGGTTTTGTCAGTGACATTTAAAAGCCCCCAAGGACAAGAAAAAAACGGTGCCCATTTCTGCTGGAAAAGTGGCATTTAAACACAGAAAATAAATATAAATAAATATAATATAATATAATGAAATATAATATAATATAATAAAAAAAAGGACTCGTTTCAGGGAGAATAAGAAAACCAAAGTGGTTTGGCCTTGGCGTTAAAAGAAATTTAACATCCTCTTATTATGTGTAACTAATAAATTCATGCAATGAGGTCAAGGAGTGTCTAGACAATAAAATGAAAGACTGAGACGTATGACTGCTGTGCCTGCTCCCTCCCCCACCTGACATCAACAGGGTGTTGACGTGCCCACTCTAAAAGGGGTGCATATTTAATAAAACTGTGAAATTTCATTTGCATCAGTAACGGAGGTGTGAACTTGGATTCACAGTTTATGTAACAATCTCCCTCCCCCCAAAAAAAGAAGCAACAGAGTGATGGCTGTGCCAGCATTTTTACACTGAATAAATTCCTTAGCTACAGTTCCCTCATCCTGCCCTATTCTCGTAAAGTGGCAGCAAACTGAATAAAAATAAATAGTGTGTACGTTTTCCTCGGGCATGTGTTCTCAAAAGCCACTGTAATTCAGCTCCGTCGCCCCGAGAGGAAACTTAAATACGACGCCTCGTAGGTGCTTTTTCGGAGTGTTGATCTGTAACATACTCTGCCCTCAAGTCAAGTCGATTCAGATTTTATTTTATGCGGCGCCGAATCACAATGAAGTTGTCTCAGTACACCTTCTATGTAGAGTGGGTCTGGAACACTCTTTAAAATCATCTACAGAAACCAAACATTCCCCCCATGAGTGAGCACTTGGCAACAGCGACGAGGAAACACTGCCTTTGCAAATCCCAGCTCTTTGTCGGCAGCCTTCTGTCACGACCAGTTACGATGAAATGAGAGAGAGGGGGAGGGTATGAGGGTTGGGGGGGGGTAGCTACTAGTAACAGTAGTGCTAAGTGTTACATTGTAATATCTGACATGATACAATATTTGCTTTAATATTCATAAATGAAATGACAATGGTGGACCCCTGGCAAGTTTGCTGCAGTAGATGAAGACTTCCCCAACAAGGAATACGTGATATGAGAGAGCCCAAGGAAAAGACAGGATAGGAAGAGTGGGAGAAAATGCATCATAGGATATTCCTCAACGGAGTAAGCTAATGGCAGCATAAGTTGGGCCTACCATAGCGCTAACTATAAGCTTTATCAAAAAGTAACTGAATGCTCCATCTCCTGTTCTGCTTGTAGTGACTCCAGGGACCACAAGTAGCCATGGAGTCCCAGAGTGTAGATATCTGACCGGGTCGTAGGGTTCCAAACTTGGTGGCAGCGTTCTAAGCTTGTTGGTGGGGTTCCAAATTGGAGGGTTGAGTTCTAAACTGGGTTTTAAGGTACTGAACTGGGTGGTATGATTCCAAACCTGGGCGGTAGGGTTCCAAACCAGGTTGTTGGGTTCTAAACTGGGTGGCAGGGCTCTAAACTTGGTGGTATTCTTCCAAACTGATTCGTAAGGTTCTGAAGTTGCTGGTAGGGTTCAACTGCTCAGCGGGATTGTTTCTCTGACAGTCCCCTCATTACACTTACCAACCAGGCTCACACAAGTTTATCGAGGTGAGAACGCAATCATTCATGTACAGTTTATTATACAGTTGTACAGTTTTGTATGTAACTGCTGGATCCTTTCTTTGATGCTAGTGTTACCCCATGTGCCCTCAAATTGCACCTCAGGGAAATATAAAGAGTATCTGATTCTCATTCTGATTCTGAATTATGACACAGTTATTAGACATTTATAACAATCTCTCTTCTTGCTCTTTCTTTTCTTCAGGAGGCGTATTCTGTGGCGAGACAGTTTAACTTGATCCCCCCAGTGTGCGAACAGGCAGAGTACCACCTCTTCCAGAGGGAGAAAGTGGAAGTGCAACTGCCTGAGCTTTACCACAAGATAGGCTAGTGTCCCTTTCATTATTTTATTTGAAATTGGTTTGACAGGATGAGGGAAATCATCTTTTTTTCTTTATCAAACGTCTCATTAGATCAGTTAGACCTAAACTGCTGTGAACAAAAACTCTCATCCATTTGTATTTTCAATTCCCTCCTAGTTTTTTGGGATCAGTGGGACATAAATGACATCGAGCTGAATCTTACAGTTTACTTTTTAACTGTTAGACCAAACTATTAAAGCCCCAAGATCCCTCAAAGGATAACTCCATATCTGGGGATGTAATTAAACAGGAACACAATTTACAATTTATAGCATCGTATTTTATTGAAATGGCTAAATCAGTAAAAAAAACAAATTACAAATGCTAACAAAAAAATTGAGAGGGACTATTTAAATGATAGTAGTCAGTTGATTTTGATGTCTTGGCCATGTTTGTGGTGAGAGTCTTATTTGGGAGAGAATTATTTGGTTTAATTTGTAACCCCCAATCTTTTTACCAGAATAGATATAGCTTGCTTTTGATGCTTCTGGATGAGCATCAACATCAATAGACTGTGAGATGACAAAATGAGGACATCAGGAAGACACATTTAAGTGGAATGAAGCATTCGCTAAGTTAATTGAATGAGTTCATAGACTTTATGAGCAAGAAAATATTAGATTAAAGCCTGTTCTTCAATAGTATGTATGACTGGTATGTATTATTAAAATATAATAATGACAATGATGATATTATTACTTTTATTAGATTATATATTTATTATATAATGATTATCATTAGATTATAAGATTATTAGATTATAAGATTAGATAATATATGAATATAATAGTAATATGATATGATACGATTAATAGTATTTTGATTAAATTACAAAAACATACATCTTATATTATATTCTTTCTATAATAGTAATAATGTAACAATAATAATAATAATACCAACAACCATAATAATAATGATAATGAGAACAACAGTAACAATAATAATGCAAACATTATTGAAATTATTATCATTATTTATTTATTTTTTATTAGTTCATTCTTTTATGCATTCCTTCATAGTCTATACTGCTATACTGCAGCTAAATCAACATGTCTTATTTGTATGAAGTCTTGTTGAACTCCTTACCATCTCCATGACGATAGGAGTCGGGGCGATGACATGGTCACCACTGGCCTGCGGCATCATCACAGGGAAATACGAAAATGGGATTCCTGAATCTTCCAGGGCCTCCATGAAAGTACGTAAGATGGTATTCTGACTATAAACCCCCCCCTGAAAA
>CAAKHD010003381.1:59992-72492 GCA_901007705.1 Fistularia tabacaria | reverse complement strand
TTGAGGTTGTTGTCATAAGTAAAGGGGTCCTACAGTGAGGGTTGCGAATGGCTTTGGGTCATTTGATGGGTTTCGGGGGCCATCAAATCAAAAGACCACATTACCAAGGCTTTCTCTGGATTGCCTGTGTCTGAAAATTAAACGTTAGAGTGAGTTGGATCAGACATCAAACAGTCTTTAACTAACCAATATCTTGACACTAAGCAGCAACATAGCCAGCTGACTCACAGAAAGGCTTTCTTCACTGAATTCACAATTAATTTTCTACGTGTCCATTACGTGTCTGTCCATGACTATGTCCTGCAGCTGGAGTGAAATTACAGCATTTTCTGTTGGACAAGCATTCTTTTGATACAACACAAAAAAGCCCACATATTAGACAAAGGTGTGTAATGGGAGAAAAGAAAAAATTGTATATTGTAAACAGAATACTGCTGTCTCTGAAGTGTAATGTTGATGCCATGTCCTCAAGTGTGCGCTACATAAATACCCTCCCCCAAGTCTTACACAGAAAGTCTCCTGCTGTGAGGTACATGTGTGAAGGGGCAACACTCATCTTTGTCTGAAAGGGGCTATGTTCTAGTCTTTCTTAATAAATTTCAAATTTTGACAGAGAGGTTACTATAAGCGCAATCCACAGTACAGTGGACGTAGCTTGTTGACTTACTGCCATTCAGATTAATGTATCATATGAAATTCATAGAACATCCAATCAGAGTAATGGAAGGTGTGCCCTCCTGCTGATACTGGGAAAAATGTAAACACAGTATCTGACAGATACCAAATGCAGTGGGAAGACATTGACATCAAATGTGTTTTTGTTAATCTTTTATAGTAAATGTAGCATTTGAGTTGTTCAATTTACTTGGACGGCATCCATCCAGTATTTACAAAAACACCCCTGGCAATGGGAGTAGTCAGATCTTTAAAGGTTCGCCAACCACTGGTCAACACCATGCAATCTCATCCTACTGCAGGACTCAAAAGGGGGCAATTTTCAAAAGAGTTCAGGTCCTCTACCAGATAGTGGGGGTCACTTTAGATCATGGGAATTCTGATTTGTTCTCTATATCACTCAGATACTTAAGGACATCTTAATGTCAGTACAAATTGTTATCTGGCCTGACAATGAGCTCTTAAGAACTGGCCGAGTTAATCAAGACATCGGCTGAATTGTACTTGTTCTCAAATTATTAAGCAAACACGATTTCTCTTTCTATCTACATGCCCTTGTTGTAATTAAGCAAAAAAGATTTCAGTTTCCAGAATTGCCCGGATTGACAAACAGCACATACTAAGTTTGACATGCTAACAAGAAGCTGAAATGCGGAACATACACACATTCATTCTCAGCAAGTATCAAAGCCAAATACCAAATATTTAAGAGTTAAGATAGATTTAAGATTAGTTTAAGATTTACATTTTATTGGGTGTTTGCATGATAGCTTTTGTCATGCTGATTAGAAACAGTTCAGCAATTATTACAATTCATTTTGCCCCAAAGACAACTCCCATGAATGAAGATTCCATATGTGGAATATAAAATCTAAAGTATTGTTTCATCTCGAGCTTCAGAGAGCCAATGATTAGGGGCATAATGAATCAAGATTATAATAATGATGGTGAGCAATTGCTCAGCCCCTTGCTCTTTCTCTCCCCCCATTTTCTTCCCTCTTGGTCTCCCTACTTTCTTTCTCTCACAGATTTTGTCCATTATGAGGATTTATGGTATTCTGTTGCACAGAGCATGTGAATAAAGCAGGAGGGCTCTGCTTTTAATAAGCGACGATTATAGGAAATGGGCCCAAAGCCCAATAGAACATTTCCAACTGGAAGTCTAATATTGGAACTCACAGGAGTCCAGCTCACAACCTTTATTTAACAAGGGGGATGATGGAGATTGAACACAGATTCTACTTTACAGAGTACCTTCCTCTTTTCTTCAGATCACTATATTGTAATTTTACGCTGACTTGACTCTCAAAATGTGAGAATTTTCTGAGTGTACACGATATAAATTACATCTTTACACAGGATGATTAATTTGTCATGCAATTCAGCATTGGGAGAAGATTTTTATTTTCTTGTTTGCAGAAGATAATTGTCTGATAAACGCTAAATGTTATCTTAATAATTATGTCTATTATCTCATTTGCACAAGATAATATCTCTGGGAACAATAATCACCTTCTGCAAGCCAGTTATTTTCTTGTCTGCGCAACATTATAAACTTGTTTCCATAAAATAATTACCTAATTCCCAAAGAATATTAACCTGATCATACAAGCAAATGATTTGATTACACAAGATAAATAAGTTTGTGCCACACTATCAATTTATTGTTAGTATAATGTAATCATATTGATTTGCTCAGACAATGTCCGTACTGCATCTTACAAGATTCAGATTTGACGTTTGGACTTTATGGTCTCTGAATTACTTTATCATGTCATAACATGCATTCAGGAGTTATCGGAGGCCTTACTTGTCAACAGTTTAATAGTTTGATAGTAGTAGTTTAATAACAAGTGTTATCATTTGTGCCAGAGTCTGATATTTTTCTGTGCTCACAAGCTTTTGTCAAGTATCTGATTGCAACATTTTTCATAGAAATAGTTTAAAAACATAGACATAATGTTGGACCATGCATTAGATTGAGAGATACTTCAGTTTTTTCAGCAAGATTTAATAACAACATATGACAAGTTAATCACTGTCACTTTGAAAATGTGCCATAGATCAGAAGTTACTTATAGCTCTGTGAATCATTGCTGTGCTGCAATGATTACTTCCTCATACAACAGAGCCTCCAAAACCTGCAGATTCTCTTGATATTATATTGGTTATTGATCATGTTTTTTTTTTTCCAAATGTGTCATCTATGTGTCTGTAAAGCAAAAAAGCATGCTACAATGTCGGAAATTTCAACCTGGCCAAATGAAGAGCAAGGATGTTATATTTTTACATGCCATTTCAGCTGTTTCTTGGACTTTGCAAATGTGGAACAGAAATTGAGTGAAAACAGGATCTCAGTCGAGCAACAAATGGTGCCTAGAGCTGGTGAGTTTTTGATGTAGCAAAGGAAAAGACAGGGCAGTGTCCTTCCTGGTTTTCCACGTCTTCCTGTAAAAACTGGACTTTGAATCAGAGCCACTTGTTACTACCACTTGCCATGCCATTGTTTCACACACCAGTGGTCTTTGGAGACTTTCTAATTTTGAGCAACCTGTCTCCTCACGCGAATCCACGCTATCCGTTGTTATCATCTCTCTGCAAGCCATTATAATTTATTGTGGTGCCCAGCATGTCTCCAACAGTATTCACTCAAATATTTTCTAGTTGCATGCAGCAATGTGGGATTGTTTGTGTGAAATGTTATTAGCAAGCTGTTATACTCATCAGTGTCACACAGAGTTGTTTGAAAGACTCCTGATCATGTTTTTGGGACAATTGCTTTCAATTGAAAAGCTTTTTTTCGTCTGTAAAGAGAAACCTCTGCAGCATCAACTTTTATCATTTCAAATCTCAAATGCGGGAGACTGAATGAATTATAAGACCTGTCTGTTTGGATCCAGGTGCTTCCCCCAGGTGATGCACTACAGCTCTGCTCCAGCTGGTGGCAACAGGCCCCTGTATCATCAGGTGCATCATTCACCTTCCACAGTGGCCCAACCCGCTGAGTCATAGAAGCAGAGTATACAGTTGGCTGCGGGCAAAAAGATCTTAACCTCAAACTGTATGGTTCTTAAAATTCCTCATTACAAACGTCACATTTTTTAGTTCAATGCCAACGCTCCGAAATTGCCATTTTGGTCAAGTTATTAAACCTACTATTAACCAAACTGTCCCATTTAAATGGTCATTTGAAAAGCTCAGAATACCACGATTAAACTAACTTTCATCTGTAAACTATTGGTTAAATAAATCGCATCAGTTAAAGTTTGAAGCGGATCTATCACTTTGCAGGAAAGTCTCATTTAGAGGGTCTCTATTGTTGCAGGATGTGAACCTGTCACAGCCACTCCTCTAATTCTTCAGGCTATCCTATGCTGAGAGCAAGTTTGTGTGTGAGTGTGTGTGTGTGTGTGGGTGGGTGTGTATTTGTGAGAGAGAGAGAGAGAGAGAGAGAGAGAGAGAGAGAGAGAGAGAGAGAGAGAGAGAGAGAGAGAGAGAGGGGTTGGGGTTAGGTTCCCAAACTCTAAATGAGCATCAGTCCAAAAATAAAGAGGTTATCGACTTTAATGCCAAAGTTGGAAGCCCTAAAGCTGAGAATTGACATCCCAGTAAATTACAGATTTCCAACAAAGCTTGATTCAATTCAGGTTTTACAATGTGGCACACTGTGACAATGAGACAACTTGTAAAACTGAAAAACACCCATCACCCATTTTTCGGTGCACTCTATATCAACATCTCTGTGGTGCACATTAAATAAGAAATACATATACTCATTTAATACTCCTGGGTACATTGAGCAAAACTGCGTTCCCTGGTCTATTTACTACTCTTTAGTTATTTCAACTTCTTACCAAACTCCCTTTTTTGATAATTTGATATGATAACATGATAACATGAGAACCAAACAGTAACTTTAAACAATGCAAAGAATCACATAAATAACATCCGTGTTATTGATTTACGTATCACAGGTTCAGTGCTACAGAGTAAAACATGAAAAACCCTTCATTCATTAATTTTGCCAACATCAAACTAAAAGCCACAGAATTTTCTCAGAAAATAAAAAAGTGAATTGATGAATAAGTGTTGTGAAAAGGAAATGGGTCTACGTTGCATGGTCGAACTGAACAAATGAAGCACAGGGATCACACAGGATTGTACCCAGCAGAGTGTGGCAAACATGTTGCAAAACGGCAGTGACTTACAATGAGGAGTGCTGCAAAGCGGACACACATGAGTGAGGAGGACCAGAGGAGATGAGGAGACAATCCCCCTTGTTATCAAGTCAAGTGAAAGGATTCAGCAGCTGAGATGAACAAACAGAGCTGATCACTCTGTTATGTGTAGTGGAATCCTGTAGGTGGAGTGGATCCTCCCTCCTGTATGTTTCCTTTATCATCCCTCCACCATCTGAAAGGGCTGTACACCTGTAATCACTGCTGCTCCTGTCTATTGCCTGGGAATATTCAGCACCGCACAGGCAGCCCAGCAAATTCAAGGGATTAATGATGCAATTAAAGGAAAGCAGGAGGCAAGAGGTCACTTTGTAAATGCGGGGGGTGGGTATTATCAGAGGGGACATTTTCAGTTTGATTATGTTGGATTGCGGTCTGGGAAAGTTCTTCTCGTAGGTCAACCAACCCCTCGGTGGGTGAAATGAGAATGTGAAAAGAGAGGAAAAAGGTGAGAGGACACATTTTCAGAAAAGTGGTGATTAAAAGGAGTGGTGAACTATTCTTATAATGGGATAATTTGGTTAAGTTCTGGTGTGAGAAATGTATACTTTTGTGATTGTTTTTTTTTTTTTTGCTGTGAGCCAGCTGGCAATCGACACTGCAGTGGAAGCAGGTGTTTCAGATATGAGTGGCAGGTGTTGATCTATGCACATCTATGCATCTTGAGTGAGGCACTGAATAAATCCATAATTCTTTATTTCAGTATGATAGAGACTGATGAGACCCTTTCAGCTCAAGTGTTTTATAAAGCAATATGACTCATAGGTATTAATGTTGTAAATGTGGGTCAAATATTCAATGAGCTTTATAGTTGCCATCACCAAACTTCAAATTAATACTGCATGGGGATGTAAAAGCAGTGAGACCTTAAATTTAAAAAGTTACAGGAACAGATTACAGAAACACCATTCTGCTAATTCCCATGCACAGATATTACTGAGATTGGGAACAACATTGACATCTGAAGCTCTGTAAGAATATCCAGATCACTCCTTAACAGTTGAAGCAGAACTTCCAATTGCACCTGTCAATAAAACTGGACAATCACAACACATGATCCCCATTTGGAAATCAATCCCTCTCTTGTCCTCAAGCTATGATTTTCTAAACACTAGCTCTCAAAGTATTTACTAAAACAGTGGTGGGTCTGGTTGACATGTTTTAACATGAAATTTGGGCTTGGATTCACAGCTCGCTGCCCAGGAATGTAGGCCTTTTCGACTTGCTCGGGGTGTTGCTGTTGCTCTCACTGTCTATCATTATGCAAAAGTTGACACAAACACACATACACATGCATGCACGCATATGCACGAATAAACATGTGTACTCACACTGACATCTCCACAACATGAGATTATGGGAGGATGAAAATCAACATTGAAAATTTTTGGAAAATGTTTGATCTGATGTAAATTACAGATGACTGTGCAAGTTGTGTCAACATTTATTCATTGTACTCCCAGACCACACCAAGGTGTATTCATTACTGTGTTGGAGCTGTCCTCACCGCAAACACCTTAGCACACACACACAGACACACTCACACACAAACGCATTTGATGATGCATTACGATGATGATCACACCTGCACTCTGTATCTAAGAAGTGCCGATGATCAGTGAGACTATGAGATGAAAAGGGGAAGGGAGGATAGCCTCGTTGCGTACAGAAAAATGATTCCAATCAATTTGAAGGCCGATACATGCTGCTCTGCTGAGAATGAAGTCTGTTACATCCTCACCTCAAATGACACCTGCTCTTGTCTAAAAGCTCGCAAAAAACACTTTTTCTCCAGCGCTGGGAAACATCTGAAACTCTTGACCAAACACTTTTCATATTCAAGTCAAAAATGGGGAATCCAGCCAATAAATTTGGATGTAAATCTGCTGATCTTTTACGTAATGTCTGTGCATGACTCTGCACTGATATGATCGTGCTGACAGATGCTGAATGGGTCTGCAGGCTTTTGGCCGAAAGGCTAACAGTGTGTCCTCTTCGCAGACAGGTAATGCAGTTCAAAGGTCACCATCCTCCTGATTATCTCAGAGGGTAATCTGTATTGTCTCTGTAATGTCTCTGTGCATTTTCATCATATGGTGATTGGATTACATGAACTCAAATTTATCGACAGACTGATTTGGATAGTTGTAAGATTCTTCAGTTGTATTACATTACATATATTACATATAAATATCAAATATTAATAATGTTGCATTAATTCATCCACTTTTGACAGTAAGGTATTATCATTGTTTGTGGAAATGTTTTCAATTGAAGGAAATTTTACCATGCAAACAATTTGACCTGACATTTCCCCCAGTCTTTGCACATATGCTCTCTTTAATGCAAGTACATAGTGATCTTGGTTTGAAAAACACTGCAGACCTCTGACAAATGTTTTTTTTTTTCTTTTATTAATATACATATCCAAATACACAATTGTCTTATGCATTTGGATAAAATGTTTCACCCATATGGATGGCAAGATGGGAGAAAGGTAAGAAACACAGAAATATTTCCAGCTTTGAAAGAGTACAATTAATGATCAAGCAGGGATAAACAGTAGTATAAACCTCTGCAGCCTCTGACACCACAATACTTTTATGATAGGACAAACACAAGAGTGGATCAGACCCCACAACATTTTGTTTTTTGACATTTTAAATGAAGTCATGGGTTGACAGCTGCTCAAATGTTGCTGACCTGAATGAAGTTTGAGGAGAAAAAAATCGAAATTACATTTTCCAGGTAAATTCACCATCAGTCAATTTTGATTCAGGTCATATTGATATTGCTCTAATAAACCTAATTTATAATCATGGTTTGGACAAATGTTATTGTTGTTGCTGCTCTAAAATATCATACAACCATTCTGATAAAATGTCTCGATTAATGTAAAAGCAAGGTTGTAGATTACTGTCCATGTAAACAGTCAACAAGAAATCTTAGTTTGAAATAAGTGTTGTATGATGATTAACAGTGGGTAAGATAAGAAGTTTGTATGTAAACCAAACTACTCACATGGCTATGTAGTCAGCATGAGTAAGCCTAAAAGCTGCTTTTGCTGCTGATGTTAGCAGCCCTCTACTCTGCTCCCAATGTTCTGAGCCAAGTTTTCAGGTCATCTGTCCCCCTTGCTTCCAGAATGTAGCTTGGAGCTGTTATAAGACTGAGAAGAATTTCCTCTCTGGTTTGCGATAGTTGCCTCCAGTGTTCTGATAACTATTTGATTACTATGTCTCCCTAGTTTTGAAATTTGGGCCTGTTTTTGCATGGATTTAATCATGTTGTTTTATTATTGTTATATTTATCCCCTATATCTTTCATTTTCTTTTTTGTATACCTGCCACTTCTTTTCATATTTGCTAGATATTATTTGGCTGCAGAGTACCTTGTGAAAGGTGTCTGAGTAAAGGTACTAAATAAATAACCTCATGAAATTCTGTTGAAGTAGTCCCCTGGTATTCCTTTGTGCAGTACTTATTTATTTGATATATAATGAAAAAAGTGACATTGAATATGAAAAGATTTATATAATTTGTTTGCATAAATGAAAGAAATGTTAATTTTAGATTGAATCATACAGTTTGTATTTTTTATTGAAATAATCCAAATCATTCAATAATATATTACAGTTTTTATGATTCCTTTCAATATGTGTGAAAGTCCTGTCCTGGGTTTGATGTCTTCTCTCTGTGTAAATCAATAAGCCGATAAATTGACTTGCAGTTTTAATAAATTAACACTTCAGGGTGAAGTGAACTCTTAACCTCTGCCTTAAGGCTTTTCTCAGAGGAACTTCCTGTTGTTTTCTTAGTTGCACGGATTGAAAACCCGAATGGGTATGGGATATCTGTCTTTTTCTCGTAGCCTCCAGCAAAGATTATGAAATAACAGCTAAATGGAACACGAAGATCCTGAAGATAAGTATGACTTGAACCTGTCTTCTTCAAGGGCAAACATCCAATGACACTTCTATGCTAATACCTGCCTACAGTGCTTGAATATGTAATGACAAAAGTTAAAAAAATAGTGGCTAATTTTTTTCTTACTTGGCCAAATACCTTTAAGGCAGCCCATTAAACTGCTCTATTTGTGCAGATGTATTTCCCAGTAGCGATAACTCCTAAGTCAGTACATGTCTTTGGAGACTGAGTGACATCCCCTGCTTTTAAGAGGATTTTATTTTGTGAAACCAGGGAGATGGACCATGGCGTTAATCTATTCTGACACTGTCATGCGGGTGGATCTGCTATTCATTCAGGCAAAGCAAACAGAGGGGGGAGGATGGATCATTTGGCTTACCCTGTCGTCACTGTGAAGAACTGTCACATCCTCAGGTGTCCAAGGTGATAATTGCAGCAGACCGTCATGCTTAAGATCCATATCATTGCATTCTACCCACTTCTTTTTTAGAGAAGCGTAAATATTGTAACAGCAGCATGTACTAAAGGCTCACGAGAAAATGACCTGCTGATAGCGGGTCACACAAGTCTTCAAGAGGGTTTTAAGAGGTAGATTTGGATAATTGGGTTGTCATGTTGTTGGGCATAGACGAATTCTTTGATTTTTAAGCCCCCATGAGGACTGAAAATATTTCATATCATCTTTTTCAATTTTTTTTTCTTCAAACACAGGCTGAAACATGCTCTGGATCTTAGATTCCATGGCCCAGATCAGACTGTAAACAGCCTGACATAGACCTATGATAACTCTAAACACCTCCATAACAGGCCAGCTCTGTCTCCATCTGCAGCATGTCACAAATACATTTGTATGGACCAACCAGAGAAAATGACCCCTGTATGTCACACAGAGCCACTCCTACAAGAAATAAGCTTGATTGTAACACATGGTGAGTCAGGTATCATACAGAAAATTGTTCTATGCATTTCTTATACTGAAGATTTTCAATTGCTTTTCTCCCCTTCAGACACTTCCGTGCAGGCGATTAATGTTGCACGGTGGTGACAGGAATCCCCACCTGACGTGGCCAGACTTGCAAGCTTACATTTGTGATCCACTGCACTGCCTCATCTACAGGTGCCTCTGTGGTGTAAACACTTTGCACCCTCACATATTGATTCACTTCTTTTGTTCAAGCAAAACCAAAATGATCAGAACGCCTTTTGGTTTTTATATAAGGGAGACTTCCCCCCTGGAAAAAAAAAACTATTCGATCATACTTACTAACCAAACAATCTTGGCTCTGTGAACTGTTAGATGATAATTTCACATTCACTTTTGATTTAATGATAGGGAGTGAGTGATCATAGGTAGTATGAAAAATGGAAAACGATGAATTGAAAGAACAGATATCAGAAAATATTTGCCAAAATGTATCAAAATGTGTTCTATAAAACAGGATGGAGTATTATGTACATTTTGGCAATCTAATTCTAAAATTAATTTACATAGTGGGGGAATGTTTGGCGGTAGCTCAACAACCTCCATGATAAAATGGTGCATACATGTTGATGCAATAATGATCTTAGGTCTGATATTTTTCTTTTCTATTAAAAAAGGGAGAAAAAAAGACAAAAATTTGCCTTCACTCACATACAGTGGGACTGAATAGATTTCTCTTGCGGTGTTACATTAAAAACTTCAATAGCAACAACTCTCTTCAGAAATTCTGTGCCATGGTTACTCAAGATAATACAACAATTTTATTGTCAGCAGTTTTCTGAGAAATTTCTCTTTCCACATGAAACACCCCATAACAAGGTTTGAGGATTATCTTGTGTAACCAGACCATAATTTCTGGAATTAGATGTTACTTCTGAGCTTTTTGAGTGTGTGTCTTCTAGGACTTTCAGCCCCACCAGAGCACTTTACTTGAGACAAAGCAGAAGTTTTCACAGACAATGTCTGCAAAAATTCAGAAGCTGAGACAAACTCAATCAAAATGGGCATGTGCCCATACAGGAAAGAGATTTCTTTCCTTTTTCTTTTTTTTAATTTTTACTGAACTGTTATAGTCGGTGAATGCTTTCAGTGCTTCTTAAGGCTGGAGGACGACATAGACATTCCCTGGGATTCTAATTGCTGTTATGATGTATTATCTCCGACATTAGCCCCTATGACGAACGTTACAACAATCCTATAATTTCACATTCAGCTCCTGGGATTTTCCAGTTCCTCCATCAATTCTTTAGAACTGCAAGTCATAGAATGCAGATCTGGTTAGCTTTTTGGAGCAGGGTGGTGACTGAATCCTCCAACTTGTCCTGACAGCTCGGCTGGTTGGGTACCTTTCAAACACCTCGGCAGCGTCACGTCTGCTACCTGCACCTGCCATAGGCAAGTGCTTCTGCTTCACAAAGGCATAACTTAATGCCTTAGCAGGTCCCAGCCTGCATCCACTCTGCCTGCATCCTCTTACTCAGCTCGACTTGTTGTTCCTCCGCCTTATTGTCAGAGCACAAGGAAGAGCAGGAAAGAGTGGCTACTTGACCTTCTGTGGTCACTTTGTTTTCTGTCCTGTAAAAACTGTACCATTGTCCCACAGCATTGGTTTGCTATGTGAGGAAATATCCACTGTGTACCACAGCTAGGACAATGAGGAATAGTGATAATAAAGTTTGCAGTTAGCTCACGATGTGTCTTGAATATTGGCGTAGCCAATTCAGTTGTAGCGCTGGCTCTGAAGAAGGGCTTATTAGGCAAGGGATAGATTTTTTTTATTTTTTATTTAGGATCTCTTTCGGAGATGCGATAACGTTTCCAAACAAGATTACTACCACTGCCACTGCTGCAATGAAATGTCACATTTCCATAGCTCATAACACTGTCGAGATGAACACACTTGAGCATCAGTGAATCAGTGGGATAAAAGTCAAAACATGATCCCTTTTTGTTGAAGATAACCTCCTGATGCATGCCCAAACCAATATTATTTTGAATTCCTTTTCCTTTATCTCCATCTTCCTCAACATCTGCTGCCACTTACATCATACAAATGCTTCAGTTTGTATTTCCTCCCTCCGCTGAATAGCTGATCACCCCTCAGTGGCAGCGAAACAGACCAGTGAAAGCATATATTTAAAAGGAACATATAGTACAGAATGGCATTAATGTCAGAGCGTTGAAGTATTATTCTGCTCCAAAGGTTGGAATAAAATTCATAATCGACATGCGTTTCAAGTGTGTTCTCTACTGCACACGTGACATAGTAGTGCGAATAACCCCAAGTCTTAAGGTTCATGAAATTAATTTCTGTGTTTTTAAATCTGTAGTCAAACTCCAGCTGAAAATCATGTATTTATATATCTATCTATATATATAAATATAGCTAGATAGCTAGATAGCTAGATAGCTAGATAGGTAGATAGGTAGATAGCTAGATAGATACAGTACACACACACACACACACACACGATATATATATATATATATATATATATATATATATATATATATATAAATCTGTGTATACATACACATATTTATTTCCTAACTCCTTTCCCATAGCTCCCTGTCCTGCAGCACAGTGCCCCAGATGTGGAAACACTCAACAGTGATTCCCATCACAAAAAAGGGATCCCTAAGACCCTGAATGACCTCAGACCAGTGGCTCTCACCTCC
>CAAKHD010003381.1:32938-57555 GCA_901007705.1 Fistularia tabacaria | reverse complement strand
ACATATATATATACACATATATATATCAACATATATACACACACACACACACACACACACACACACACACACACATACATATATATATATATATATATATATATATATATATATATATATATATATATATATATATATATATATATATATATATATATATATATATAAAAGGTATACAACACATCTCAGCATCGCAACA
Organism: Fistularia tabacaria; assembly: GCA_901007705.1. Taxonomy (NCBI): domain Eukaryota; kingdom Metazoa; phylum Chordata; class Actinopteri; order Syngnathiformes; family Fistulariidae; genus Fistularia; species Fistularia tabacaria. Next base: position 57,356 of record CAAKHD010003381.1, on the reverse strand, counting down.
AAACCGGCAATGCTTTGGAGAGCTCAGAGAAAGCATTTCAAAATTACATCTCTCAAACACAATGGAGGAAAGCAGTTTAATCAATCAAAGATAATAACTGGCAGCTTTAATTTATATAACATGAAATGAGAAATTATACCATTTGGTTCAAAAAAGTACATTTTTACAGTTATTTGAAGACAAATCAATGGAGAAAAAGCTGTGATGGTTCAATTCTGATCCCTGTCTGTAGGTTGGAGTGAAGTGGAGTGAAACTGAACTGAACTGAACTGTAAACTGTTTTAATGCGCTCTGGTGTTATGATGGTTTTTGGAATAATATTTTATTGGGCTTTTGTTTTGTCATTGAAAAAATGGTTTTTCATTTTTTGTCCATCTGTTTTTGAATAATTAGTTTTCTTGATCTGGTTTGTGAAACACTAAGAAATTCTGTATGTACTGCACTGAAAATCTAAATGTCATACCATTGATATCATTTATTCATACCATTTATGTCTGAAGAAAATAATTCAGTATTAAGAAAATCAAGCCGCTTGGCCCAATTGAGACTGAATTAATGTATATATTGAAAAATGTGTTTTCTGAAATGGATTGTGCTGGGGATTTTCCCCACTCCATGTAGTACTTCACAGATTTTTTTCACTCTTGAGTTCTCTTTGGATCAGGGGCAGGAAACGGGTCAGCACAATGACCACAGAAGTAGGAAAATCTCCAAATGTTGTGGTTAATTTTTAAGCCGAGCCATTTGTCACTGATTTTGCCATCTTGCTAGAGTTCACTCCGACACCTCTGTGATGTCTAATACCTCTGAGAGAGAGAGAGAGCAGCTACACCTGCGGCTGCTGAACAAGTGTATCACTGTCTAGGAGTGCTGTCCCAGCTTGTTGGCCACTCTTAGCTGGAATGCGCAGATGAGACAATCAGGTGCAACAGGCACGTGGCGGCTTGCTGCAGGGAGCGATAACCTGCTCCAAGACAAGGAGTGAAGCACGGCAAGAGAAATTCAAACCCCACGGTTGACAGTGTGCTAAAACCTCAGATGTGCCTCTACAGACTGAGCTGTGTGAAACACTGGTGAGAACTGTGACATGTTTCTGAAAAACGTCCTCTCAAGAAGTGATGTCTGTCTGTGGATTCACAGTGTAGGCTTGTTTGACTATCCCTGCATGACTCACTCAAAGGGTGGAGCACTATGAGGTTTTGTTTAGCCAGCGGGGGAGAAAATTTCATTTCTATCAAGAAAAGGTCACAAGCAATATTCCGGCTTCATGGGAAATGCATATAAACACATAATTGGGTAATCTATCAGTCTTTGGGGTCAGTGTGATTGAAGCGACGCTATATGCCAGTGATATTTGGCTAGCTAGATTGAAAGTGAATGAGAAATGCCAAAAACCAAGAAGCTCATGACCTGCCTATGTTGTTGTTCAATTAATTATTTTTTGTCATGTAGTTATGAATATTTTCTGTTTAACCATTCAGTCATAACAGTTTGTAATAATATTCAAATGTATTTTACAATCAATCTGCTCAGCAAGACTTTAACACTTCTATTAATATTGTGTCGTTCATGTTTAAGGTTGTTGTAAGTGATTCAAATAATGTCATGACCTCTAGACTTTTTCATTTAAGGAGAGTTATGATCTTCCTTTCCAATTGCAGTTACAACACCCTTAGCCCCCTGGAACTCCCCAATACACACAGAGTAAAACGACTCAAGTCCTCAGTCACAATGTGGTTATTTGCTCTTGTTTCAAATGCATAACTCCTGACTACTTGTAAATTTTGATTAATGGTTTGATAACAACAGGTTTTGTGTGAATTATCTTGAGGCATTTTTGTAAAGCTGCATGGTTTCCCCCCTCTGAAGGGAATATTATTTACCACTGAAACCCAAGCAAGACGCTTTGAGGAGAAAACGACCCCTCTCGAGTGTTCATTTTTCCAGAATGTGTGTGTTTTTGTTGTCTAGGTTTTCCTTGGTGGCAGTGAACAAAGTGTTCTACTGTGAAGTAGTTTCAGCAATCGCAGACACAGTGTCTGTACAGGGAGTTCCTGTCCCTGGCCCAAACCCACAGACCAACAGCAAAGAAGGACAAGGTCAACTATTGCCTCAGCTCTCTCTTGGCATCAAGGCAGGGGAGCTTTCCCTCACCCTCAACTTCTAATCCTGCAGTCTTCATGATGGTGGGTTTCGTTTTGCTGGGATGTATGAAACATTTTTCTAAGGTTATATCATGTCACATCCATTTTAATCAATGCATGTCAATGTGTGACCAGGGAAATGATGATCTTTTTTTTGGACAATAAAAAGTCATCATCAGTCATTAGAAAAGTTGATTTGTAGAGAAAGATATGGACCAATATCTACCCTAATGAGAATAATTGTTAATTGGCCTAAATTTTTGAAGGTCAAGATGATCTGAGCTCAATGCACTTAGACTGCTGGACTCTATAATCCACCCAAACTGTAAATGTTACTTTTGTAAATTACGATTCTGATTATGATTAAAACGTGATTATAGGCAATCTGTGCAAACATGGTATGTTTGTTTTGTATTAATCTTTACATTCACAATAATATATGTCTTTACAAGTTGTGCTGTGCTGTTGAACCTCTAGATCATGACCCCGAGGAGTTCTGAAGTAAAGGCTGTGTGGGCAGAGGAGAAATAGACAGAGGTTGTCAGTCACATTTTGTTTTATGAATGCCATTTTTCAGTCTCTTCGTTGGTCAAAAAATCCTTTCTTAAGTTATTAAAACATCAGGTGTCAATTTACACTGCATTTGAATGTTGATCAAAATGACTTTATTTCATATGATTTTTGCCTTCTGTGTCTACATCACATTCAACAAGAGGGCTTCTGGCGGTTTTGCCGTTGAGTAAACGCAGTGTTTAGTCATTTTATAAGACCCCGTGTAGGCCAACATTCAAAGATTTTCAGCAATTTAAAATGCTAGGTCAAAACTACTTTAATGGGTTTTTATTATTTTATAATATATTTATTAATCAAATCATATGAACTCCACACCCCCCAATTAACTGATGATGAAGGACCACAGACTTAATGTTTATCCTTGACCTGATTAACATAATTTGACAGAAAACAACATGAAGCGACTGACATCCCTTCAGTAAAAAAACAAAACAAAACAAAACTGAAGGCAATCTTTTATCAACAAAACCTGTATAAAGCCATTTTTGAATAGAGTGCATTAACAACTCAGCTATATTTGTTAGAAAAGTTGGCGGTATATCAAAAATATCGTTTCATTGTATTAAACAAGGATGACGATAGCTACTGGTGCTATTATGTCCTAACTTATGTTTGCCTTAGTATCATTTAAACTTATCAGAACAAATGATTAGGGAAGTATGTCATATATTTAGAGGTTTGGTTTCATAGTTCCCTATTGTTGCACCCGAAAAGATTATTTTATGCTCTCTTTTGTGCTTTACACTGTTACGTCCTGTCACCGGTGTTTATAATGCTGTTATGACTCAAGAATGGTTGATTCATTGTACTTGAAATTAAGATTTATTTCTGTATACCTCCTCATTACATAATAAGAAACTAAATAAAGTGGCAGCTGGAGGGACAAGAGCAGGGCATTTTCTGACAAGTTTGTGTGTCTCCTGCCCAGATAAATGACTGCTGCTAATTATAGTCTTTTTTAATGTTGCTGTTATTGTCCTTCATATACAGTTATAAAAAATCACCCCCAGCATTCGCACATGAAAAATGTGTTTCCTTGTTAAAATTACGAACAAGAGGAAGCAGGACCAACTATTATTTCACATGACAGGTTCACCTCCCGTTTGTTTTTTTAGAAAAAGACGTTAGGATGACATAGCAGAAGGCCATCCTAGTGACCAGAGAACGCCCGGAGTTTCATGATGCAAAACCTACTCTGATGATTTCCCAAGGCTTGCCAGTGTTATTAGGGCCTCAAGAGGCTGAAATATACAAGTGCGTGTTTCATGTGTCATACTCGACCTACTCCTTCTTCAAATAATGCTTTTATTTTGCAAAAGAGCACCATAAACTGGAATTTTCTTACCATTGAATGTTTTGGACCAAAGCTTTTCTAAAAAGCACCTTTATCTGAAAACAAATAATGTATGAAGTACACATTAATCAGAACTCTATGGCACACTAAATGTTTTATCCCTATCAAATTTCAAACAATTTTTGAGAATCATGATTTGCAATAGGGGGCCTCCAATGTTGATGGTGGAATTAGAACCATGTCTGTGAAGCCTCAGTGCTACAGGATAAGTAGCAGATTATCAGTGAGAACCAGCCACAAATTTGAAACTTCAATTCAGCTGAAGTAAACAAAGCTATCTGGCTTCTTGAGTCAATTTTCATCTTTGAAAGGTAGAAATGAGTGCAGTCTCTTGTAATCTAATTTTCAGGAATGAAAGAAACAGACCTTGATCCAAAAGTCTTCTCCTATTATTTTAGAGAAATTAGATTAAAAGCTTTAACTGCAGCCTCATCTTACGGCTCAATACAGCCAACCAAACTTTCAAATGATATCAATTTTGCTCCACCAGATGATGGACTAATTGTAATTCACAATGACAGATTTAGTGCCCTGCACCTAAAACATTGTCTACTAAATATTTCAAGAATCTATGCTAGTTTAACTCTTTGCTTGAGTAAGACTGAAGTCAGAGACTGAAATACCAGACTGCGCTGCACGTGATAAGAGAAGCGCTGCAGTCGTAGGAGATAAAAGCCAAGACACTCATCAATGAAAACACCAGAAGTCTTATCAGATCATGATAGACTTTGTAGATCCTTCCTAATCTGTGAATGTTTTTGCTTTGAAAAAGTGTTCACTGTTTCATTAGTCCGCTGCCCAGTTCATCACCTGGGTTTTTGTGAGGACTATCCTCTTTATTTGGAATGAAGTCATGAAGGAGTTACAGAGATTTACATCTTGGCAAATAAGCTGCGCGCGAGTGCTTTTCATAGCAGATGTTCAATTATTCTTTCACAAGTTCAACATGCTTTAAATCTCGATAACAAAGTAGGAGTAGAAAAACATGAGTGAGAAAATATCTGCATTGTATGTGTATGTGCATGGGCAAAATAACAAAGAAGGACTCAGACATAATAATCATCATGTTTTGCAACACATCTCTGTGCAATATGTTCGTGTGATGTACACAGTTAGAAAGTACACCTCACACGTTATAACTAATACAAGGCTTGTTCTGTGTTGTATTTCTCTGACAGCAAGATTACGCATCCTCAGTGATGACTGCACCAGGCTTTGAGGAAAATGTCTGACATTCTGAAAAGCTCTGATCTCCGGTGTCATACAACAGGCCTTACAACAATATCTGTGAGGCTGGGTCTCTACGAAGCTCCGGCAGCATAGTGTGGAATCTGACCTTTGTATCCATGCTAACTGTGACATCATTGTCATCATAGTCACATTTAAGGCTGGAGAAACAAGACTGCACAACATTATTTATAACAGAATCAAAGTTTTTTGACATTTAGACATAAAAAACTCGATAAACATAATATTTGGAGGGAGTCTGAAGGAAACAGTTACATCCCAACAGAATATTACCCTCACCCATGAACTGTGATAGTAGTATTTTTAGAAAGATAAATTTAACTTGTTTCTGAACGCTCTGTGAAAATTATGGTGACTGAAAAAGAATTGGTAATGCAAAACAACAATTTTCCAATATAATTTCTGACCCAAATTATAATTGGAGGGCAATCAAACACCACTCTTTTATGAGTGCATTTACATATGACTAACATTTCTTCAAATAATATTGCCTGTAAAATTCAAATTTACTCTTGATGATATTTTATCTGTAACTTGATACAATCAACTGTGAAAAGGCTCACACCAGGAAGATCCCTGTCAGGTACCATATGTAAAGTCAAGGTCTGATATACATTTACTTCTGGCATATACATTGACTTCTGGTGTTCAGGCATCCTTGAAAGCACTGCTGCTTTGCTGCAGGCTCCTGTTTTTTGCAAATAAACACGTTTACGTCTACTTAATTTGATTCAGTTTCACATTCCACTGACAACCCACAGTCATCAGTGGTTACAAGTCTCAAGTAGTCACCAATTTACATTATGTGTCACATTTTCAACTTAAAGTAAGCCCCCATTATCACTATATATATGTTTATTTAAAGGAACGGATAGCATACTTCTTTGAAATGTGCTATTTTTTCTTGCAGAGTAGGACGAGAAGATTGAGCTAACCACAAAGAAATGATCAGGCACCTCTGTGAAACCACAATTTCTTGTGCTGAATAACCAAATTTTGGAAATGATGGTCAGAGGATTGTTTATCTTGCAAAAGCTCGCAGCCTCCTCATGCTGTCATATTATATGCTGAGCTCAACTTATCTGTGGCCACAGTTTCATTTTTGATCCCTGATATGAGAGTGGTACTCCTTATTTAATACTTTACAAGAAAATAAGTATGGGTATTTCATATAATGTGTAAACATTGATTTCCATCGCTTTCCACCGCTTTCCATCTTCCCCAGGAAGCAAATGTGACATAAGCCATAGGTTATACATCTATAGGCATTCGTTTTGTCATCAAACTCTTTAAACATAGTGAATAATACATTTACATGCATTAAATTTAGAAAATAGCAACTTCAGCACTGTCCGTTTGATTTTTCCATAAATACTGCTTTGCCTAACAAGTCTTTGATGTGACCCCCAACTGAGAAAAAAGTACAAGAGGCCTGGAGAGTATGATAACAGTTATAAGTAAAGTTTCACTATGACGAAAAAAATAATCATGCCTGTGCGAGTAATTCCTCCCTTAGGAGCTCCCTTGTCTGCACCACAACTCAGTGAGTAAGATCAGCTCTAGACGCTGATGTACCCGGGGCCCTGCCTTCTCTGCACCTATCCCACCGTGTCATCGCGGTCAGGGCTACTTGCTGAGCAATAATTACCTCAGGCTGACACACAGAACAAGTGAGATGCCTTCAAATAAACACTGTCCCGACTCTGGCCCAGCTCACTTCAAAGCCAGAGCATGCTGATAACAAAACAGACACTGGGGAGTCCCCCTCTCCCCTCCTGCAGAGAGATTGTCGAGGGCGCATGGAGGGGGGGGGCAACAGTGTTGTGTGAGAGAGATGAGGTGCAAAGTGGCTTTTAACAGCACAGCACCTGCTGTGTCTTCACAAGCAGGCAGCACCTCACCATTTGTCTCAACTGACCGGTTAGCTCAGGCCAGGGGATTAGAACTGGAAGGGGGGGGGTTGGTCATCTAAAAGGCACGCCGATGGAGAAGCGTGGTAAGTGAGGGTGAGGATGAATGTGGGGGGATGTTGTGTTGCGATCAGACACACCTTCTGTCATCCCAGTGGAACATTCCAGCTGTCTGTGGCAACTAAAATCTGTGTTGCGGGACAGTGACGTATCTGCCCTTACAGGCCTTTGATTCATATGCATTCCTGTGCTTGTTGGTATGTCTCATATTGATGTTATCATATCCATGATCTCAAGCCACAAGTTTTCTGTGGTGCTGCATTAAACATTTGATTTTAGTGTTAATCTGAACATGATAAGATTTATCACCTAATATTATGTAAATGTTGCCTGTTGTTTTTAACAGTGAGCTCTTACCCCACATCACTCAGTGTCTTCGCTGTCTCTTATCAGCTGAGTTTTCTCTGCAGCTCATGACATAGCTAGATCAGGTCTCCTGTGATCAGTCCACTGGAATGAAAGCACTGGTGCAGACAAGGCAATCTCCGAAAACACTCAAAGGCTGCGGTGAAGGCTGAGGAATGCACCAATGACAGCAAATATTTATGGCAGGGAAGACTGTGACTACTAGCTTGGAAAGGCAAACAATCTGTGTCAGAGACGGATTGTAATATTGATGCAGCTTATGCAGTTTTAATAAGACTTGTTGACCCTGTGTTCTCCCATAAAGGTCCAACATTTTTAAGCAACAGCATATTTGGGATTAAGCCCACTTGTTGCACTGTTGCGCAATCATTTTAAATGCATTTTGTCCCAAAAATGTTTTGTTTGGAAGTAACGCTCAATGTTTTAATCAAAGTCGGAGAGTGTAATGAATTATCAGGGCATTTTAATTAAAATATCAAAGTCTCCTCTGTCCAGCCGATGAGCTCCTCTGTCCATTTACACTTGGCTTGGTCTGATCGGAGCAGAGGCATTCCATCATACATCAGACAAGTTCTAAAAAGATGTATTTTGTAATTATTTTGTATTTTGATACATACATCAAATCGGGATATATAGATGAAATGTAATGATCAAATACCCTATTATGTTCTTGTTACATGTTTTACACATGTATCTTCTTCAGAAAATGTTATAGGTGCCAATAAAAATGCACCCTCATGTTGTACTTAATTGTTATTATTCAGTAGAAATCTACAGTTATAGTGGCTGCCTCTTGCCCCTTGATAACAACTGCATTGATTTAGTCAAGAGATTTTTGATTAATTATTTTTGGCATGTCTGTTTGGTCAGCCACCCTCTGCTAAAATATTTCAAGCTCCTCTTGAAAAGCAGAAAGGGATTAATGCAAGGAAGTCTGGAAGTCCCACTGGAGCTTTCACTTCACCATAGATATTTTGATAGAAACAGAATTCTAACAAGTGTAGTCAGAGAAATAGACATATGGACATTTTTCTTGAAAGGATGGGATTCTACCATTATAGCCATGTGTCCTGTAAATCATGACCTATTAAATTTGCTTCAATTACTTTGTGACTTACAAACACAATACCATTAGCATAACACTTTAATTGTGAAACAAAGTAAAAAAACAACCCCTTTTTAAGATTAAGTTGTTTTGCTTTGTATGGTAAAACAACTATAAACCATATTGATAAGTATAATTTTGTTGATGTGATACTTTTTGTATCTTCAGCTCCCATTTCAAAGGCTGTTGGCTTCCTTGAGAATCAGCCAACAGTGCTGATAAACCCAAAGCTGAGGACATTACTTAACATATACTGACTTTGACAGTGTTCAGTCACACCCACGGTATTATGGATATTAAAATTGGTGTTAGTTTTACACTTTGATTTTTCGCCAAGGGGAATGGTCAAGGAGCACATGAGGGAACAACTTGAAGTTGATCTAAAAGATAACACATAAAAGTCACACAATGGGGAGGGGTTATGCAATCATAAAGCTGTTTTGGAGTTAATTTAACTGTTTGCCTGATGGACACTGAGGACACCAAAAACAAGTGAACTAAAAGAAAACAAGGCATAATGAGGAAGTGAAACTTACGAAAGAGTCTGATGGTGCTACAATTCACAGCTACCATACCAGCTTGCTGGATTTCGAACAAAACTGTTCCGTAAAGCTGAATTATCTTTGGACAAAGAAGCCTTGTTTGTGAATGTGTTGCATTCCGCAAGTCTCTTTCTTCCCTGTCACCCTTTTCCTGTGTGGAAATCATCAACTTGACTGGTTTAAGTTTTGCAATTTCCCAGATCCTTATATGTCCTGCACCTGTAAGCCTTGTGGCACTTGTGTAAGGTATAACATGGAAATGACTGATCGTACACTTGAAGAATGGTCTTTGATCATCAGCAAGTTACAGTGTAATTATTTTTATGTCATGTTGGAAAGAATGTAAATATGAATTCATGTGTCAAAGCACCGCCAGAGGTAAGGATCATCCTAACAGACATCTCCCCTAAAAACTCTTAAATTGGACAGGTCAATTGACAGGAGACAAAAATCCAATCCATATCTCATGAGGCCAGATTTTGTAAAATGGCGTAGATAGCATAATACCGTCGCTAAATACTTGACCAATCTGAATTGGGAAGAAAACAATCAGATAAGAAAATGGGTGGCACAGTGAAATGAAGTAGTCAAAATAAACTTGGAATTTAGCAAATGCAATATGCATCTGACACTTATTGCTTTACTTGTGCTTTAAGTACAAAGATAAGCACAACATATAAGTACATGTTATTGGTGCATTTCCTTTTTTATGAACTGTAGCTGAATGTTTGAACATATGAATGTGTTTAAAATATCGGGTGAGTTGGAATTCCAATTAATGTCAGGTAATATGTGGGAGGAGAACAGTTTTCTCTCATTTTCTGTTTGTGACAGTTTTGATTTCTCCTGTGGATATTCATTACATATTAAAAATGAATATCATCTCCACAACTTCTTCCAATCAAATTGAGATGCTTGTTGCTTGAAAGTGCCCATCCCAGGACAAGCTTCTCCGGAGGTTCACGTCCTGTTGAGGCTTGTCAGCAGAGCACAATACCCGGAGTCTGAATAATGTGGCCGGGAGCTAGTTTATTCAAACACCTTTTGTTTGCGCTCGGTACTCACCTTTTCCCTTCACTGATGATCAGATAACCACAAGACAAGAGGAAAAAAATCCAAACAACCTCCAGAGATGCCTCAGCTGCTGGCCTTTTACAGAATGTGTCTTGGTGGATTTTTTAGTGTGTGTTGGTGATCTTCTAGTGCGACGTGAGGCCAAGACCTTTTAAGAAACACAAAGAAGGCCTGAAAGAATTTGATACTAGCCTTAAATAGGATGTAGGTGGTGCCTAATGTCATTGTTGGACCCAATGTACATTTATATATATATATATATATATATATATATATATATATATATATATATATATATATATATATATATATATATATATATATATATATATATATATATATATATATATATATATATATATATATATATATATATATATATATATATATATATATATATATATATATATATATATATATATATATATATATATATATATATATGCTACATATATTTTTACATACCTTTAACTTTATTTGTATTTATTTCTTTTGATTCTTTACCATTCTTATTTTATTTTTATTGTTCGCTATTTTGTTCTTCATTTTGATATAAAAGTTCTATTTTAATTTTTCTCCACTTTATTCTGATAGCAGGAGCTGCTTTCAACAAAAAGCAATTTCCCCCTTGGAGATCAATTAAGTATTCTGATTCTGATTCTGAATTCTAATGAATTCCAACGCATTGCTTTTCAAACTGACACAATAAGAATCTTGCTATTACGACGCGACTGGTAAACCTAGCTTGATTTTGTACACGAGAATTCCAGGATTCAGAGAGCAGGACATGGAGCCTAACAGAAACAAAAATGGCAAAAATGAGCAGTTCCAACAATTCTGAATACATCAAGTGTTTTGACGAAATCCGAAAATTTGGCTTAAATGGAAAATGATTCCACTTAAGTCGCGCTTTCAACGCCTCTCGGTTTTGAAGCACTTTACGCTGGATCTCACGTTCGCCCGTTCACACGTGCGCCCGGGGAGTGGGGAGGGCGGGAACTGAACCGTCAACCTTGTGATCGGAAGGTCAATCAAGTGAGCCTGTGAAAGGGGCTCGGACTTGCTCTGAGCATTCTGAGATGTTAGATGCACAACCCGCGAATCAGCCGTTAGACGTATTTTTAAAAAGTCAATGTAAATAATGGTTTCTGTCTCGATGTGAAAACACACGCACAAATAAACCAAAGAATATATAAGTCCAGTCTGTTACGTCTCCATGTGAGCATATTAAACAGCCGAGCGAAAAATGCGTTTGTCCATTCAGGGAAGATTATTTTTTTTATCTACACAAACAATGCTATTTTGTCTTGCATGTGTTGGTTTATCGGCCGGGAGGATTATGCAAAAAAAAAAAAAAAAAAAACAACACCGGGTGGATTTTCTCGGAAGTTGGAGTCGGACTGGACGGGGGAAGAATCCCGAAAATATTTCAGAGCGGAACCTTTACGTTTTCGTTCCTATTCCCGGGAAATAATTCATGGGAGGGAGGGGGGACACATCCAGAATGTTCCACCGGAAATTCGCTATTCTCCACAAAATTAAAACGTCCTCTGTAACATATCCCTCAGGATGACTCTCGGCTGCAGCAAGAATTAATCATCTCGGTGAATAATGTCCTTCAGTTTCCTCCAGTATTTACTCACTGTGTCGGTGTGAAACACAATCTGTGATATTTCTCTCATCTGCTCTTGTTTACTAACCAGCACTAATGATGCTACTACTGCACGTCCATCTCAGCGTTCTATATTATTTATCCTGCTTCTTACTTTCAGCGAAATGAAAAGCGCAGCCTGTTTTCGTATGTTGTTGGAAACGACCGCGTTTGCATCTATCTTTGCTTTTCTTTTTCTTTTTTTTTTCCCTGTCCAAAGAAGGAAAGTCTCAGTCAACAAAAGAGAGGCAGAGTGATGAAGAGAGAGAAAGCTTCAGTTTGAGCCTCCAGATAAAACCTGCTCAATATTTTGTGTATTCTTGCAGATATTACTCAGTCGCGTCTCTATTCATTGGTATTCTGTCGGCCTAGATTGAGCTCAGACGGTCCTACTGTGAGAATGAACACCTGTTTTCTGGCTTAAATGCAAAAATGGAACCTCAAAGCTAATTGCACGGCTTGATAGATTCATTTTTCTAAATATAACAGAAGCCAGTTTCAGGCCTCGACCAGGCAGTCTTCCTCCAATAGGTTTTTTTTGGGGGGACTCTCAAGAGGCCACCATACAACCTCCTCCGGGAAAATGAAAAGCATCAACAGGAAGAGGAAGATGAAAGCTTGCGGTTTGTTTGTTTTTTTTTCAACGTTTTTTTGACTGCCCCTAAAGTCACCTCATCCCGGCACTCAGCTTGACGCGCAACAGTTCGTAGCGAAAACAAACTCAGCATCCCGGTGACACCGTCATCAGCTGGATGACGACAGCTGTCACGTCGGCGTCCGTCTGGGTGATGGAGGCGGACGCGGTCTCACGGGGGCCTCGTCACACCGGTTTCTTTGAGGTCACCCAACGTCCACCGCTGGTGCTCCACATGCCTGATACTTGGAGGTCGCATTTCTGCGGGTAATCAGTGCTCACTTTAAATAAACTGGTCAAAATAAGCATCTTAAAGTTGCCTGGGAGGAACAGGGAGCAGATTAATCTTGATCTTGAGCTAAGAGATACTTTTCCTGGATAGATGAAACTTGTGTTGAGTTGTATTGAAAAAAAACAATTTTGTCGATGTTGCAGATATGAATGAAGAAAAAAAAAAAGATGCAGGAAATTACATTCCATGCAGTCTTGTAACATAAATCGACGACTTGATCGACGACGATATGATGGGTGTCATCCAGTGTCAAGAACATGATGAAAGCGAAAAACTTGATAGTGAACTCTCCACCTTTCCATCCATGAGACAGGAAAAATACTAAAATAGAGTGAGAGGAGATCACTCGATGTCCTCCAAGCAGAATAAACACTTTTTAATGATTGACTTTCAATTTAAGTTTCATCTTCCCAGCCCTGATGCCGAAAATAAAGTCGACGGCGCTCTAATGGGTCTGTCCAAACACATCAGAATTTCAATTTATTTAAAATGTACCTGCTATAGATATCATTTGTACTCATTGAGGCCAAAATGAGCTAAGTCCAATTTTGTGGAGATCATCTTGCAGTCTTCTTACCGACCGGGCCCGGTAATACAATAATTCCTTATTTACACCACGCAGCCTTCTCCTCTTATATCAGTTGTGTTCCTGCGAAGAACCGTGGTCACATCTTGTACCTTCCAGCGCTGCACCGCACTGAGAAATCCCATTTCACGTGTTTTTTTTTCGGCTGTCCGTTCCCACGTCACGCTCAACTTAATCGGGCCATTTTAACACGCGATAACCTCGTAAGACGTGAATTGTGAGTCAGCATTTATAGAAAGCAGCTTAAAGAAATCAAGTTTCGAAATGCGCTGATTTAATTTCAATCACGTCGGTACCTGATAATTTAATCCCGTCGGATGTTTCGAGTTTAGCCTGCGACCTTCCGCCGTTTAGAACCCGATGCAATCCTGGAAAATGTTGAGCAACATCTCGTCTTTTTAATATTCATCTTTGCTGTCACCACCACCAACAAAGGCAAATGTGCTGTTTCATTATTTTTAAAACCTATTTTTAAACCCGCAATAATAAAACCGTTCCATTACTATCTACATCTACAAAACATCTGCTCCCACTTGGTCACCTTCTGGATGTTTCCCCAGAACTTTTAGTTCTGTTTTCCTTCATCTCCCATCTGTTTTGCTTGAAACAAAAACAAAAAATAAAATGCTTGCTCATTTTCTGGCTTGCCGTTGTGACCTGCTACTGTTTGAGACCAGGACCGACCGAACTGATGCTGGCTTCTTGTGAGATGCATGGATTTGAAGGGATTGTGTTGTTGCTTCAGATGGGCAGACGTGTAAATATCGAAGCCCACATACTGTATATGAGAAACTCAGCCATCTCGGTAACGGTGCTTACGGCACGTGACGTATCCTTTCCTGTTCATTTCATGACCATGAAAGAAAAACCTGTGATTAATTACAAAACTCTTAAATTTGACCCCCCCCTTGATTTTGACTGCAATATTTCTGTTCAATAACTTACTTGGGGACAAGTTGTTTTCTTTTTATTACTTTTCTCTTTTTTTTTTTGTTTTCTTTAAAAAGCCGCAGTAGCTGAACCGTATCGCCACTTCAACAAGGTCAGGATTTAACCTTGTTAAGCTGCGGAAGAAAATGGCATGAGCTCAGGGATAACAATAACCAACAGAGAAGTTGTTTATATCCGGCAAATACTGCTGTGGGATACGGGGAAAATGAGAAACAAAGAATTTACTACAAGTGACCCAATCTGATTTTCAAAACATACAATGGCAAAATGCTGCTAGGCTCTTAACTCCTGAAGGTCAGACACAATTGTGAAGGCTTCTTCGCAGCAGGGGAGCCTTCATAGATAGCAGATAACAGCTGCATAACTTCCCCTTTTTTTTGTTTTTTTGGGGGGGGGGGGCGGAACCAGGGTAACAGACAAAGGTTGAAGTGGCTTCAAGCGGAGCAATGCTACGAAACCTCACTCATTGAAAGAGGATGAGAACTGGCATTTATTTATGTGAGGAGATCAACCAGGACTACTTAGAGAACTCTTGAAGTTTATTCCATCCTGCATTTGGCTTGGAATATATGCCACAGCGTGAACTTAACTTTTCAATAGTGGGGGGAAAGACATTTACATGAATTCGCACTGCAGGCGAAGGCGCGGGAGTGTCGGGATTACAGTAAGCGCGGCTGCGGTGATGAGACAGCGTGTGGATGATTAGCTTATGACGGCCAGGTAGCAGACAGTGCAAGTCAGCAACACACAACATGAATGTGAGCGACGTAACACAAGAGAGGCAGCCGTACGGCACCTAAACACAGCGATTTTTTTTTTTTTTTTTTCAAAGCAACGCCGGCTCCCTGGCGGGAAGCCAGACAGCCAGCATTTAGAAGTAAGGCAATCCTTCCGGGGGGGAAATTATATCTGTGTTTTTCTTTCTTTTTTTTTTTTTTTTTTTTTCCACGTCCCAGACAGGAATAGCTATTCTGCTACACGCCGAAAGGGTAGAGCTAGGAAAGACAACACGTTCGACTCTGTCCCTTGATGTTACTTTAGTGTGTACATGTGTGTTTGTATGTGTGTGTGTGTGTGTGCGTGTGTGTGTGTGTACAAAAGAAAATGAAGAGGAAGAAAACGAGAGAGGCAGAGACATGGCTAGGCAGAGCCAAAGCACATGTATGTAGGAGTGTTTCTATCTCATGCTTGGCCGGGATCCATTGCTATTGGCTATACAGTGTAATTCCACCGCTTGTTTGATTCAGTGCTGAAAATTGTAAGGAGCTGACTCATCTATTATTCCCTCTTTTTTTCCTTACTCTGCAAACGGATAAACCCTCTTCTTTTCTTCATCTGCAAAAAACTGCCTCTGTCATTACCCAACCCGCTCCATCTCACTTCTCCTTTCTTTTGTCATGGCAACAGTGTTTTTCTCATGTAGTATTTGCTGCTCTGCAGCACACGGCGAGTTCGCATTGTCCCGCAGTCACCCGCGCCCACATATCAACAGGCAGGCTGGCTGTACAGTACTGAAAAAGTCATTGTTATGCAACCTATGTTAGGCTGCCTTCTGCTCCGTCAGTCTGTCTGCTCGTCTCGTCACTTATGCTTCACGTGTCTGTCCGCGCCGCCCGATCTTATCGCAGGTCGAATCCCGACAGCTTTGAGAGGTATCGCTCGAACATCTCGCCCCCCTCCTCCCCCCTTATCGAAAGACACGCCGCAGTCTGGTGAAGGGACGACGTCGTGAGTCAGCTGGGGGTTCTGCGGAGACACGTGATTGGAGAATAGTAAGGCTGACATAGTGAGATGCACCCACATTGGAGATCGTCGTAGAGTGTAAACGGAAGCTGGAAACGAAAGCGGAGAGGTGCGGACAGGTCCTAAGCCACGACATGACCGGAAGATACACCTCCGGTGCCCGATGCATACTGTACGTTGCCATACACTGTACCAGCTTCCGTTCATCATTCAGCCTCTCATCCCGTGGTGCACGCTTGTATGCTCGCAGGAGAGTTCTCTCTTTTTTTCTTTCTAAGCATATGCATATTTAGTCATACTGAAAATGATAAGCAGGTTATGCGTGAGCCTGTGTGCGGCAGGAGTGGAGAGCTCCTTATCTATTTGCCCTCCTGTATGTTTACAGTGCATAAGAAGTTTTGCTTCTTTCTCTTGCTCATCCTTCGGGTCTGCATCTCTCTCCGCCGCCACCGAGGACAGCGAGGATCACCTGGCAAAGAGATTCCTCTGCTGCTCAGCGGCTGTAGAAATCTTTCTGTTTGTCATTCTCTAAGCTGCTTGGTGTAGATGCTCGAGCAAGGAGAGCGCATTTGGGCCAACCGGTGATGGGATTGTACCCGAGCGCCACAGGCCGAAGGGCAATTAAAAGAGAATTAATGCGCGAGTGAGAAATGGCCAGTGGGTGAGGAACAGATGTCTGGAGCTCCACAGTCTTAGTACCTGCTGGCACTGTCAGCAGCAGGAGGTAGGTTTAAGGAGTAAAGGCCAAAAAGCACACAGAAGCAATTTGACACAAGTGCTAACACCTTGAAAGGCTGCCATCTTTGAGTCAAACAGAGCAGCCGAGAGCGCTTTGAGACCGTGATCATGATTAGAAACTACAATATTCTGCAGTTTGCAATTAGGAATAATATGGGTGATTTTTAGAAACACATTGGACTAATCCAACAACTCACTACACATTTCAACCAGATCAATATGATCTAAAAATGTACATTCACTGCGATTTACAGAACATCAAAGTAATCTTTGTGAACGCTATCAGCTGTTTAAACATCAGCTGCGTATGATGGAACCTCCCGGAGGGAATGGAAAACACAAGGAGAATGAAGGCGTTCAGGGTCCAGTTTATGATTTGAATTTTTTTTTTTGCGAGACACAAACGGGACTTCTCTGAACTTACAACGCAGACTTGAAAGGGTGAAGCCATCTCGAGAAAGCGCATTAACGTACGCGATGTAGGAAAAAAACAACAAATCCGCTCGTGTATTTGTGCTTGCATAATCGATGTCCCTCACGTCCCACTTCGATGGTTTTAAAAATGACACCCGATGAGAAATCCTTTCAAATGTTACACTTGGATCTCAGCAGTTAGTGTGGATCAAGAGGTATCTGAACGTATATGACACGACCGTAGGCGTCGTTCAGAAAGGAAAGCTTGCGGATCACAAAGCTAGACTGCAGGTACTTCCCCGGGTGCAAAAACAAATTGTTGAAGAAACAACAAGACGGGAGGTTGAGTGACTACCTGGGGCGAAAGCTTTGCATGTGTGATCCGATAAAGGGATTTCATTATATTAAAGTCATGTCACTGGCACCGACGGCCATTCGCCTTGAAACTATGCCTTGTGGACTCGGGCAAACATGGCCATGAATAATATAGCTCATGAAGATTCGCCTTAAGGCTGCCACATGTAAGTCAGCGCACACGATTGCCTGTCTGTTCCAAATAAATGTGCCAGATCCTCAGCTTTATATACGGCACTGTTTTCTAAACATTGCTCGTCTCATTATCATCACCATATGCTGCTAGCTTTGTCGTCGCTCATTAGCGCATTAGCGGTCTCCCATTTAGTAGGAGATAGCGAGAGAGGGCTCGGAGGGGCGGCGTGCCGGAGAGGATCTTGCGAAATGCTCGAGAGCTACAGTGAAATGTGCCGGAGATGCGTGTGTGCAGCCAATTCTATTACAAAACCGATCACATATCTCTGACTAATTCTCATGAGGGCTGACCGCTAAACAGATAGGAGTGAGATGTGGAGAAAGCGTGGCACTCTGCATCTCACTAATATTGAAAAGTCTGTCATGGGAAATGGCTGCAGGAAATAGCAGAGCGGAGGGAATAGCTTATCTCGACCTTAATTGTTCCTACCTGAGCCTTTCAAAGCACAATGACCTCCGTCGTATCCTTTTATGATTGGAGCCCTCCATCATACCTTCCTCATTTCCAAGCGCTATAGATTTCTATTGTTCCTTACGGTTGTGTTTTTCTCAGCCACATCTATTCACAGCAGATCATTATTCAAATACCAGAAATTAACTGTCGTCTCCCCGTCTCCCGTGCTTTGTCTTGCCGCAAACCGATGCATTGACCAGAGTCTCAGAGGACATTGTTAAACCTAGAAACCGAATCAACGGGACGATGTTACTTGGGTATCAAACCGAAGAGCTATTCAGAGTACAAATCACATCAGAGTACACCGACACCTGGAGCCCGAAGGAGCCAAAAATAAAGGATATCTTTTTGCAGAAGTCGGAAAAAACAAAGGGACAGTCACCCAAAAAAAGTGATAATGATCATCACTGTCTCATGAGACCGTGATTTGTCTTTCCTGACTTCCTCTGTCGCGCGTTGCATGACAGTTTCCTTTGATTTTTATCCGGATCCAGCTCCTATGCCATGGCAGATGGGGGCAATCATTTGTAACGGCATCATAATGTGTCATTTCAGCTGATTTCACACTCGTATTTGACATCGGAATAACCTACCTTGTGGCATCCGCAGTTCACGAGTGGCTGGAAACAACTCACATGCGAAGGGCAGTGAAGCAAATGAAATTCAAACTAACACCTACGAGTAACAAGGTCTGTTTGTCAGATGCTTAAAACCGTAACTTCTCTGCGTTGCTCGGCGCAGACAGATGTGTGGGAGCGAGCAGAAGGCAAGGTGTACAGCACGAAAACGTTGCTCCGTCTAAGAGCAGCGATTTCACCTGGAATGGACATTCAGTTAATTTCTCAGTGCGTGGAGTGAAACGGGCTAATGAGCTTTTCGATGCGAAAATAAGTAGAGCAAGAAGCGCAATCCGTGGCACGAGCGAGCGATTCTGGACCGACAGTTAAAGATCAAAACGCTTGGGATATTTCAGATCGAGGGATGAACGAGTTCAACCCACTCAGCCGTATGCTCCGATTTGCATGCCACGCGGTGTAAAATCTACCAAGATCGTTTTCGTGCATGTCGGCGAGAGGTTGTGGTAAAAGCTACTAGGGTTGGAAGCCGGTAGTATCACTGAATTTCATTATACTGGATAAATAGCACCCGGCCAACAGCCAATCGGCTTAATGGGGGTCAGTATTAGGATGGATATCCCTGTGACATCTCACATCTCTCATGTGATCCAGGATACAAGCAGTGAGAGGTGACACAACAGACTTAGCATGGGTCGAGGGAGTCCGGATTTTGTCGGAGAGAAATCGAAACACAGGAGTGATTCTATAGATGCTTTGCTCAGCCGGAGTTTGTGAGCTTCCCTCTCGACTTTGTCTGCTAAACTGTTTGGTAGCCTTGACAGCGGAAGAAAAAAAGAACAAACAATGAGGCATTGATGGAGGTCCTTCGTACGGAGCTGGTGGCACCACAGAGGCCGTGTCCTGGTGAATGCCGTCACACATTATTCGCTGGGGTTTTGTCTTTTTCCACTGTCTTTCACTAATGAGGAAAGCACGGCTTCAGTCAAACATATCCATTTGTTACTTTGGTGAAAAGTGGTCCCTCGCCATTTTCCCTGTACGAGCAACGCGTTCTGAAGCCTTCAATCCATCGCTAGGTAGAGACATTGTTGATTGTCTCGTGCGAGGGGGCAAGGGGGGGAGATTTGTTTTGATTCCAATTTTAGTCGCAGAAGACAATGCAATCTAAAAGGCTTTCTAGTCTTCCTTGAAACTGCAATTCCCATCACTATAATTACTCATGTAACCATGATTCAGAAACGTGTCAAACCCTATCTAGTGTGTTACAAGGAAAACAAACACTGATTAGCATTCATGTTAAAGTTTTAAAAGATCTGAACAAAGTAATACAATCAGCTTTAGTTGTTGTTTCTTTTGTCAATACCAAGGAGGGAAACACCTGTAAAAGGTTAGTTAGCCATCAAAATGTGTATTTTTTCAAGATTTCACGATAGCATCATTTTGATTCGCTCGTCGCTATTGAATTCCAAGCTGTGTGTGTGTGTGTGTGTGTGTGTGTGTGTGTGTGTGTGTGTGTGTGAGTGTGTGTGAGTGTGTGCTCGTTTCACCCAGCTGTTTTTTCAGGAGAATAGTTTGGAATTTGCATTTGCTTTTGAAAGCGATAAGTCCTTGATTCATAGTGCGGTCAGAGCCTGAGTCACTGGGAAGTCTCTGGAAGGTGTCTTAGATGACAGATGCTGGCCACTGGTTCCTTAAACTACTCTTTATCATTCACAACTCAACTAGTGTTGAGCCACTGGATGCAAAGGGAAGAAATGGGATCTGTGTCATTGTGGGGGGATTTCTCAAAATGTCGATGTGTTCCTGATGCAACATTGTGTTCCTTACGCAAAGATGTAAAACAGTAAGCGATTGCAATGTAAAGTGAACGTAGTAAAACTACGTAGATATTTGAACATTTCTGGGTAAATAATATGTGAAACAAATAGATTGAGAAAGAAATGTGATCCGTGTGTTTTGGAATGCAGCTACGTCGGGGTCAGGAGAAAACTTCACACAACTCAGAAATGAAAAGGAGGAACTGGACGGTCCTCTCCATGGCGCTTCAAGTAATGTCCAAATTATGGTTTAAGCAACATGGTTTTATTTCATGACTGCTTTGAGCACTCGTCTCCGGTGTTCCTCCCCTTTGACGGGGCTCATCAGTCATCAGACCAACGAGAGGGACAGGCAGAAGGCAAAAACAGAGAAATAAATACCTGTTCGACTAAAGCGCATGACTGACAGCGAGGAGCCCCTATTCATCATGATGATGGAGCACCACTCAAGAAAGCGAAGCATTCGCAATAACATCTGGGCCTATTGTTTGTCTCAACGATCGTCTGGCCCTTTCACAGAGACGAGTTCCGTTTTCATCTCATCGGCCGATTTTTTTACGGTTTTGTTCCACCCCCCCAAAAAAAAACAAAAAAAAAAACTTCGTCCTTCTCCTTCCAAGTATTTGCACATGCTTGTTAAAGGGGTGATATGATGCGCGATTGGCAGGTTGCAAAACCCCTCTCCGGTTTTGACTCTGCAGCTGGATTGTTGTTCTGTCAACGGCGAGCAACTTACTACTCGAGACAAAGCAGGGCAAAGACAAACAGATCGGGAGCGAGCCAGCGGGAGGTAGTGACGGTAATGATGTATGTCTTGGTGGGGGGCTGTCACCTGGCAACATGTCAGCGGCTCTGACCCAGTTTCCACCCGTGGACCAGGCTCCTCTCTAGGTGCCTGGTGTTTTTTTTTTTTTTTAAATTTTATTACACCTAAGATATGTTAGAATATCTGATTTGATATTTATGGAAACAGTAGTTGGAACAACTTTGCGCAAGAGAGTACAATAAAAGAAAGAGAATTGACTTAATCGTTGATATATTTTCTAAACCTCTCAAAAGAAGTCCAAAGTGGAGCATTTAAGTATTTTAGCATGTGTTTCAAGCTGCTATAGCGAATTGTTAAAATCCATCCATCCGTCCATCCATCTGCTTCCGCTTATCCGAAGTCGGGTCGCGGGGGCAGCGGGCGGAGCAGGGAGGGCCAGACCTCCCTCTCTTCAGCCACTTGGTCCGGCTCTTCTGGGGGGACCCCAAGGCGCTCCCAGGCCAGCCTAGAGACATAGTCTCTCCAGCGTGTCCTAGGTCTTCCCCGTGGCCTCCTCCCAGGATGGACATGGCCAGAATACCTCCCCTGGGAGGCGTCCAGGAGGCATCCTGAGCTGATGCCCGAGCCTTCTCATCTGACTCCTCTCTATGCGGAGGAGCGGCGGCTCTACTCGGAGTTCCTCCCGGATGGCCGAACTTCTCACTTTACCTCGAAGGGAGAGTCCGGCCACCCTGCGGACAAAACTCATTTCTGCCGTTTGTATCCGCCATCTCATTCTTTCGGTCACTACCCACAGCTCGTGACCATCGGTGAGGGTAGGAATGTAGATCGACTGGTAAATTGAGAGCTTCGCCCTCCGGCTCAGCTCCCTCTTCACCACGACAGACCGGTACAGAGTCCGCATCCCTGCAGACACTGAGCCGATCCGCCTGTCGATCTCCCGCTCCATCCTTCCCTCACTTGTGAACAAGACCCCGAGATACTTGAACTCCTCCACTTGGGGAAAATGTCATTTTTATTTTTCCAAAAGAGGTCTCTTGCCTCGCTGTAGAAATACATCTCTGGCGTCTGACCAGGGAGTTCAGTTGAAAATGAGTTTTTAGCTACTTTCAAATGCCAATATATTTGCTACATCTAGATTAAAGTGGTCCAATATAATGTAATAGCCTTGCAATAATTCCCCCTTTCATCAGTATTGTAATCAGTCACTTTTTTGTTGAATCTCTTTGAAGGATATGTTGATTTATCGAAGGCTGTAAATAAAAGTGCCGTTAAGCTGCAATCGAGGTGGTTCTTCCACTTTGGCCATCTCATTTATAAAAGCTGTCTGAGACGTGACAATATATCACAGTTCGTTTCATTGTTCAGACTTGATCAGCATTGTTCCTGAATTGATGCGACGCTTGATCATTTGTGGCGCAGCTTCAATCAAAACTATTCTTGATACGTATTTCAGTCAAGGCAGAGTGGATGACACACTTTTGGGACGTTAAAATGCACTAGAGCATCTCTGTTTGAAGGAGCCATTAGAAACCTTGACAGCATTGTCAGAAACAGACCGTCACCGATTGTGGAAATAGGACACGGCGGCGAATTCGCACAAATTCCAAGTTTCAGAACATCGATGTACTCAGAAGCACGGAATATATGCAAGTGACACTGTGGTGGTCATCGAATCAAATTATCCTAACCATTGGGTTATGGGCGCGAAAAAAAAAACAAGTCGGCTGATTTTGTTTCACCATGAAAAATGATTGACAGCAGTGTTATATTTGGGGTTACAGTTGGCGTTGGGCTCAGCTGGAATCGAGACAAAAAATCAACCCCCGCAGATGCAGAGATCCCATCGAATCACATGACGTTTGACAAGACTACACTGTATTATGGCTTTGTTTCCAATCAAGAATATATTCCAATAAATCCCAAAGGATGTGTATATCTTATTTAATTAAGATTTTATTTTAGCTTAGCCTTGCATGTCCTATCGTAATCTGATTTTTGACTGAGGTTTAACCGATAGTCTCACTTTCATACTTAAGCCTGCAGCCTCTGTAGTAACAAAGGACACAGACTAACAGCGGGATTGTGAGTGGCTGATAGCATCCACCGCTCTGCAGCGTTTGACCCCCGATCTGCTTTTCTGGCTCCGCTAAAGAGACGCTTTATGTCTATAAGCTCAAGACTGCTGCACCTGGCCCCTGGGCGGAATCCCAGGCAGGTTTTTGTATTGGAGAACAGCTGTGGGGAGGGGTCTGGGTGGAGGGGGTTCCTCTGAAGACGAGACAGAGCAGACACCAGATTTCCCCTGTCTCATCCGTATCCAGCCATAAAGCCGGCAGCAGGATGCGTAATGCAAAACAATTGTTGAATTCAGGCGAAGCTGGGAGTTTAGACGCGAGCAGAAACCGCTCAAACTGCGTGCAATTCAAACAGTATCGGATCAATCTAATCAATCCCAGACTGCAATTAACAGGCTTTTCTGTTTGTGATGAACAAAGAAGCAGCTTCAAGGTTTACATCCAGGAGCGGAGAGAGCAGCACTTCCAATAACCCCCTCTTACATTGTTTCTGGAATTCGCTTTCGGCACAACAGCTCGATAAGATGATGCTTCATCTTCAGCCGCTGTTTTTTGTTGGGTTTTTTTTTTCTCTCAGAGGCTCAGCTTTTATGGCATCTACATGTTTCCCATGACCCTGTAATGCTCTATCTAAGGTGGAATCACCTCTTTGTTTCAACCTCCTGCACCCCCCCCCCCCCCCCCCCCCCCCCCCCCCCCCCCCCCCCCCCCCCGCCCCGGAGGGGGGAGGAGGAGAAAGAAAAAAAGAAAAAAAAAAACAAAACAAAACATCATCTACAACAAAAAAAAAA
>CAAKHD010003381.1:19578-30631 GCA_901007705.1 Fistularia tabacaria | reverse complement strand
ACCGCCCCCAGAAAGACACCCATTCTCCCCGGGGGGGGGGGGAGTAAGAAAAAAAAAAAAAAAAAAAAAAAAGAGCAAAAAAGAGCAAAAAAGGAGGGGGGGGGAGAAAAAGTAGGTTACTGAAGGAGGAAAGCCTGCCGTGCTCCACTCCCAGGCATAAAAACACAAACACTGACAGGGTGCAAAGTGTACTGTATGTAGAGTAAGTGTGCGTCGCTGCATTTCGGCGTACGAATGTACCTGCACGTCTTTCGCGAGAGACGTGATTTTACCAGAAAATCGAGGACGTGCACTTGAGCCGCGGCTCATGAATATATCACATACTCACATGTTTACATTTGTAAAACCTTGCTCATTCGTGTGATAGTTAAGCAACATTCTCAATGCGAATACTGTTGTTTTTCCATGTGCCTTTGTTTCAAGCACTTACGTCAGCTGAATGCTATGTAATATGAATCAGAGCTGACTGCTTTTGTGATCGTGTTCATGTGAAAGTCCTTGCAAGGCGATGGTCCTGCAGAGTGGCAGTGTAACTGTCAGCTCTTCTGCAGCGCTCCGTGTCTTGGCAACAGGGAGAGTGACGGAACCAGCGCGAGCGGACAAAGACTTCTCCTTCTGCTTGACAAATGCTGCAGAGCAGGGGAGGCAGGCGGGCGAGAGATGGCTTCTGTGTAACAGCATGGGGGTAAGAAGTGGGTCATAAGGAAATCCCATATGGAGAACCCCCACTGAACCCTGCTAGGCCTGTTTGCACTGCCAGCATCCCCTCCCAAACTAACCCAAAGCCCCGAGCGAGAATCACCGATGGGACAAATGTTTGGGCGTAAATACACCGAGTGACATGTGACATCCTCTGACTGAGCGTTAGTTAATTCCTCACGAACACACACTGTAATGCCGTGTGATTAGTGAGAATGATTGCCGCAGTTGGGAAAATAAATCATTTTGGTTTCTTTAGAACGTGATAAGATTGCTGATGATAGCACTTTACGAATAGCGTGTCTCCCGTCGGGTTATTGTCCTGGGATTCTTTCAGCAAGCGCCGGAATTGAAAAGGACCTACAGGTGATGTGAAGGGAAAATGCGGGAGAAGGGAAACATTGCGGAACAGAATTGCACGTAGTTCGGAATCCCAAGACTTGTGCAAAAACTCTTCTTGCTGCGAGGCGAATACCTGAGTGGATGCACCCTTCCATTACGGTAATGGACAACGGCGGAAGTCAAAGTAAGAAAACAGCCCGTGGAAATAGGTGAAGATTTCCTGTTGCAGCTAATTCAGCACTTGCAAAATATCAACCTAATTAAACATCTTTGGTTACCGGGTAACTTTTTGGGGGAGGGATTCCTCCCCCTAAAAGAAAAAGAAAAAGCTCATTTATGACAGCTAACTGGATGAAATATTTGCAGGTTCTCTCAGAAAGAACAGCTACTGTCATAACCCATGAATAATGCCTGTGACTCCGAGGCCTTGACAATGGTGCACTGATTGATTGATGCACATACAGGAAAATCAGCACTGAATTCAGACCGAGCAGAAACCTTCAGTGTTGAGAGGAAAATACCAGAATGCAAAATAAAAATGGGAAAAAAAGCAATTCTTCGGTGGCTCAGAATCACTCCCCTATAGATGCCTATGTTAAAAAAAAAAAAAAGCGGTAATACAGCCGAAATAAACATGTTGAGAGCCCTGCACCGCAAACAGGCTTGGGCTCTGTAGCTAAATCTCCCGTTCATCCCGTACAACTCTCACTCTATTCATGAAACAGTAAGTGTGAATTCACAGAGAGGCATGCATGAACGTTCAAGAGAGAATCCACAAATATGTTCAGCTGGGCTGTGCCGTCACGTGACCCAGTTGAAGGCCAGTGGCCAGATCTGATCTGTAATATTTCTGGCATAACCATAAGGTTCACTATTAATTTAATTTGAACTAAAACAGCACAGATGAAGTAGTAAGTAATCAGGAATCTGGAAAAGATGAACAAAGTTACTAAATGCCGAACAGCCTGACTTGGAAATCAACTTCCGTGTTGCCTCTGACTTGTGTTTTCATTTCTAGGAAACACCATCACACTCACTTATACGCATAATTCCACACTGACTGCTTCATACTCATGTCTTCCCAAATGAACAAAATCTTAACTGGTTAATTATGAGATTCATTGCTGTTAGCACCTGTTCGGTAATTAATGCCAATCGCTGCCTTCTGGGGAGGAAAATTATCCTCCATAAAAATACGATTTAGCTATCATCCCTCTCCCTCGCCTCCCCCGGTGCCTTCCTCCTCGCTCTGCCCTGCTTGTTACTTCTCTCACCCCGTGCCCTATGTCTGCAGTTGGCGGATCACTGCGAAAAATATAGGGAATCTGGGCGATGAAGAATGCTCGCCGATGAATCGGTTGAGGTGTTCCATCAACCACAGGTGGGCAGGCAGCGTAATTGGAGAAACCCCGAGGAGTCAGATGGCAAACAATCATAAAATGCTAAATATTTTAGGGGCCGGCAAATGCTCGGATGAAAACAGCGGTGCTTCCGGAGTGGCAGTTGGCAAAGCAAGCAATTTCGTTACTGCATTTTTTAATATTCAAACCAATAGTATTTTATAAAATTTTCAGATACATTTTGCAAATTTAATCAAGCACTCCATCTGATATAAAACCTTGAAACCAGGGCTTCTGCCTCTAGCTACCGAAAATAAGCCGATGCTCTTGATATTTATTTCAGACTGTATATTGATACATGCACTGCAGCATACAGATGTGTGCTGCAAACCCATTGGTGTCTGGGTATAGGCCAAAGTCCTCTTTCCAAATGGCGGTTTGTCAGAAAAGCTGAAAATTATGCAAATACTGGAAAGCGGGCAATTAAAAGGTGTTGCGTTTTAACATCAACAGACCATTAACAAACAGACATTAGCAAAAAAACAGATGATTGGCAACCCCTGCTACTTTCTGAGCCGTTGTTTATAATTACATTTCAGTCCTACTCACTGCAAATCAGTCCTATCCATCATCCGTGCAGACGGTTGGAAATAATGATGAAGGCTTGTTTTGGTGGGGCAGCGTACAGTTATTATTATAATATGTTTTATCATATTTATTCAGAGCTTTGCTTCATACTAATATGACTTTTGTTTCTCATATTAATCTTTACAGAACAGAAGAAATGGAATATTTGGTACCGAAGTCCGTTGATAATATTTTTCAGTTCTGATGAGACACTTAAAATCCAGCAAGTGTTTACTGAACATTCAGCCCGACAAAGACTTCTAAAATGAAAATAATTGTGTCCTGAAAGACTGAATTTAACTCGTGGACAAGACTGAGGTTTTTTTCTGAGAGGAAAACTACGTGTTACATCATTACCGATTCAAGAAATGTGTGTTAATACACATCTGGAGGGGATCTTTGACCTTCCTCAGCCATGATGTTTTTTTTGGCCGAGCTGCTCGCCGGCCACCTCAACCTTGACTGCATTAGGATTTAGATTTGGGAATTATAAACAGGACGTTCGTACTGAACGCTATAGTCGACGGTAGAAACACCATCACTCTTTAGTTTTTATATGAAACGGCTGAAAAAATAACAGGATCATTTGCCATGCGGTGTATGACAAAAGACCTGTGGTTGCTAAGCTGCAGTCCAAGGCAATGGATTCTCTTACAGTGGTTATCAGTCATTCGTTCATTATAACGTTTATCCTGCACTCAGGGTCGTTGGGGGGGCTGAAGCCTATCTCATACGTCATATTGATGTTGTATTGACTCCCCACAGAAAGGCCCCGCGTCGGAATTGAACCAATTATGTGTATTTCGTGGCGAAAAATGTCCTATTTAAATAATTTTTATCATCGCAAAAACAATTTTGAATTCAGACTGGGGCCACCTTTGGAAATGTAACATTCCTGCAACCAAATCAAAGAGTCAACAGTTGGTTTCACACCAACAAAAGGTCCCGAAATTTTTGTGTGATCCATTTGAATTTAGTGAAGTACCAAGAGATAGGTATTGTGAGTCAAGGGAGGCATATAGAAATCAAATCCCGTCTTATGCCTGGCAGTGCAGCTTGGAATGAATTATGTATCATTTATGGCTTTTAACTGTTAATCTAAGGGCAGCAAGGCAGCTGGTCGAAAGATGTACACACAGACAAAAGTTGAGGTGCCGGAGTGGCGATGAAGAGCGGCTGAATTTTGGAATGTATTGAGGGTAAAGATTAAAATCAATACAGACGTGCGTCTAGGATTTAATGATGGAGGTACCGCAAGATAAAATTGAATTTTTTGCAAAAAAAATACCTCGAGGGGCAAAGAAACTAATTATGAGTTCAATGTTTGCACTAAAGCTACCGCATGCAAAAATGTGAACGAATGCTTTATTCAAAATGCGCGACCGCGCCCTCGCTCTTCGCATGGCTAGGTACGTCTTTGCCTGTGAGATTACGCTGCCTCAAACGCAGCCTTTCGCCGGTGAGGAGCCATCTGCGACCGTCAGAAATGTGGCAAGTTTGGAACCGGCTCCACATTTCAAATGTCAAAGCCAATTCTATTCTACTGTACACTGCGTAATTGACATTTGAGTTGCATATATATATATTCATTCATTCATTCTTTATCTTTACCGCTTATCCTGCACTGCGGGGGTGCTGGAGCATATCTCAGCTGTCACTGGACTGGAAACCTGGAACGAAACACTGGAAACCTACGCAGACACGGGGAGAACTAGGCGACTCCTTTGCATGTATTTAAAAAAATGTACCTTGATTTCGATCAAGAGAGAGGACAGGATTGTGTCTAGTGTTCACTTTAATCACGTTTTGACCTAATAGCGTCCTCCCAACAATGAAAAATTGATTAGCAAAAGGAATGCCTCGCCGAGCCACCGACGGTTAATATTTCATCAGTGAGACTGCAGCCGTAAAGATTCGGTCTCAGGTAAGTAGCTGTAACATATTAATAAGCTACCTTCCTTTTACAAATGACAGCATTTTATTTATTCAGAATGCAAATGCCAGAAATTCTGAATAGCTTATATCCCCTCCACGGTCCCCAATTTTTCTAATTTAGAAAACTTCAGTTGCTTTCCATTATTTTGTTATGATTGTACAATGAAGACAAACAATGGGAGCGGTTCTCATTCCAGTTCAAATATGCAGGTTCAATATTAATATCTTTATCACAGCTCGAATGTAACTCATTCGCAAATGCAAAGAGGGTGTTTCTGCAAACAAAGGGTCCCTTACAGGCCCAGGACTAAATGGATGTTAATGCAGCGAAGCTACTTTACAATAACGGTGAGCTGCTGGTGTTGTAGCACAAGGCCAAACACAGCAGGGAGCTTTGTCTGAATCCTGTCCACTCGGTCTTTCAGCCCTCATATCAGGAGTGGTCTGAAAGATTGATAGGCTTGGTGTGAATTCCCTCACTCCATTTTTCACTCTCCACTTCCCTCCACTTAGTTCCATTCGTCTTTCCCCCCCAGTCATTCCTGTCTCATCCTTTTGTCCCCCTCTCGCAGCCCGAGTCTCATTTTTGCTCCCCAAATTTATTTCTCTCGCTGTGTCTCTATCTTTCACGCCCGGCATGTGCGACCGCTCTCTGTCAACCGTGTCGAGCAGAAAGGCGGGGAAGGTGGGGATGGCGGTGGAGGTGTGGTTGGATCCCCTCTCCGCTTTCATTTCTCTCGATTCCCGAGGGAGATGGATTCAATCACGTTCAGCCAGTGAGGGTGACAGAGACATCTAAACGTACATCTCCTGCTGGACGCCCGTCTCTTACGTTTCTGTAGAATTCCGCTTTCCCCGCGTGGCTATGGCACTCGATTTCCAACTTTCTGCAGTAAAAAGTGTTTTCGTACCACTGCAGGTGGTTATCATATGTGCAAATATGTACAGAGCTGTTTAAATTTTTGCCAGTGGGGTGGAAACCCGAGACGGCGGCTAAAGGAGATACATAATACATTAATGCATCATCACAGGCGCAGCACTGTTTATTATAAACTACATTATGGGGCAGCAGCCTATTTAATGCACTCTCCGGTTTTCCCATGAGACAAAGTTATTGGGATTAAGAAGCTCATTAAGTTGCTTTGTGCGCAGACAGTGCCATGCTGCTCCTTGTAGCCTGATGAGAAGATACTGGAATGCTTCATTAGCATCGATGTTGGAGATTAAATAGGATGGCCAATGAAAGGGCAAGCGTACCATCCAAATTTACACATTTAAAAAAACATTATGCAGCAGTTTGATGGTACGCCGATTTCCAATAACATGGAGACTCTTATTTTTCCTCTATTCTCGGTCTGTTTCTCCACTATCTTAAGTTTACTTGAGCTTGAAAAGCCGTTTCAGACAGTCGAACATAGCTTCTCAAAAGAAGCGGAACATGGAAAAACCAATCCTTGTTAACCGCCGTTCACTCAGTCAGATTAGTGCTAGTTGTTAGCAATGTCAGTGCATTAGCATATGATTTATTTTATTTCTTTCTTTTTACATTGACTTTTTCTTCAAGCGAGAAAAGGTCACCAAAGTCCCTGGGGGCTTTGGCTCCTTCAAAAAATAAGCATCTTAACAATTCATCATTTTGAAATGGTTAATTTATCTGCCTCTGAAATATTTTTCCTCAAAAGGCAGAGAGCACCCATTGCATAAGTCATTAAAGCATACATGTCACACAGCATAACGATGGATAATCCTTGGTTGCTTCCCTGCATGCACGACTGCAATATGTTCCCCGCAGAATTGAAAATATCGGATTTCATAATGTATGACAGAATCTGACGTTCCCTACCACCTCTGAGACAATTATGATTTTTTTTTTTTAGCTTCTGAAGTCGTCCTGTAAGCGATGGCCAGACTGATGCGAAATGCACCCAAACATTGATTTCATTCTCTGGAATAAGGAAAGGAAAAAAAAAACAAAAAAACTCCAATGCTGTTGGGAATGTTGTTTGCTTGGTTTATGAACAAATGTTAGAATGTTAAATTGAGAGAAGAGCAACGTTAGCTGTTGGTACTTGCTTATCAGCCGTGATGTCAAACAAGGTGCATGAGGAGCGGAGCCTCATCTGTTGTCATCGCAAAGGTCAAAGACTTTTTGACGTGATAATCTGAAAACACATTGCCGAGGGTAATGCAAGAATTTGATAGCATTGATGGTCGTCTGGACGACTGGCACATCAGAAACTATTTGGGGAAAAAAGTCAACGTGCATACAGACACTCTGTAGAGCAGCGTGACAAGCAACGGGAGGAGAGGAGGCATGCGGTTCGCTGAATCACCGCACGTTTTAAACTGTGTGGAAAATGTGAAACTGCACCGCGGGGTTACAGTGAAAATGTGGATTCCCTGAATCCTGGGGTTCAGGTGTATTTTCGAGACAGCGTGCATGTGTGTGTGTGTGTGTGTGTGTGTGTGGGCGTGTGTGTGTGTGTGTGTGTGTGTGTGTGTGCGCGGCTTAAACCCTCACTTGTTTTGCGAATAAGTGCGCAATACTAATTTATTTAGGGTCATAATCAGGCGGTTTGGGAAAATGGACCTTCCTCTGTGTTCCATTGAGGCCTCGGTGGTGTCTATCTTTTGTTTGCTGTTTATTGGCACAAGGTGTTGCGTTTGTTTGTGTCATTATATGCTGACAGAATGTTGAATTAATTGCCGAGTGACAGTGCAAATGTGACTTGGGTAAACTGACTCAGTCGCTCACACTGAAAACACTGGTTTTACTGGCTAGCAGCCCATGCACTGTTATAGTAAGTGTCCCAATGATTATTCGCATATAAAAGAAAAGCCGCTGAATAAAAGCCAAATTTGGGTATTTATGTTTTGTTTTGGTTTTTTATGAAAAATTACTCTAGATTTAGACCACGACGAATGAAAGCCTCGCTGATATATTCATCCGGTGTTTTCTCCTTGACTCAGGTCTTTGACACGGATGTTCTGACTGTGATATGTTCACTAACGGTGTCAGCTTCTATGTGGACAAAATAACAAATGCACCATCTGACCTTTCCTGAAAGGAAATTCACTTGAGGAAAGCAGCTTGATGCCCGGTTTAAAGCCTCCAGAAAAGTAATTTTATTGAATCTCCTTCTTGTTTTCATTCCCACAACACCAAATATTGACTCCGAATATGTTGACAACTGCTTTCCGTGCCCGTTTTAAACATGTAATATATTATTGTGAATGTCCGCTGAAAGAGACTCAGCTCTGCTCCTCTCTGGGGGGAAAATGAGGAAAATGCCATTTTAACAACTAAACAAGAGCATTTCCAGGGAAAGAAAAACAACTGATTGTATGACTCAGATGAAACGCAACATGCCAAGAGAAAAAGTAACGGCGGTACGAAACCGAAGTAGACTGAGAGCCAGGTGAGAGCTGCAATCAGGAAAGTGAAAAATGCCCTCTCTGTCTTTTTCCGAGGCGTTCCGGGCTGGTAGTTTGCAGGCAAGCACAAGACCTGCCGGAGCGAGAGCCCAGCATTGTGACGCATTTCGCCCAGCCACATGTCCCCTATCCATGGGCCAGTGCACAGCAGGGTGGTGGGGGCTGTAAGCATGGGTTACAGTGTGTGTGTGTGTGTGCGCGTGCACGTGTGTGTGTGTCCATATGCATGTATGAGGATGGGAGGGTGAGCGGCGGGAAGGTTGCCATCGTGGCCCTGTGTCTTCAGGGCAGGGTGGTGAGCGAGCCAGGCCATACTGACACCCCAAGGCAAGGGGGGAGAGAGGTGAAACTCACTCTCCAGAAACTGCCACCGTGTGTGTGTGTGTGTGTGTGTGTGTGTGTGTGTGTGTGTGTGTGTGTGAGAGAGAGAGAGAGAGAGAGAGTGTATGGCGGGGCAGCGGCACCCAGCATGAGCTTTACCCCTGACTATGACTATAACATTGCCAGGGGCATCAGTCAGCAAGCCAAGCAAATCTGCTGCCTGCCTCCAGGCAGCAGGCCGGGAACAGAGTCTGTGTGTATAGGTGGAGGTTGTTTATGAGTGGGTGCCTTTTTGGGTGTCCATATGCATGCGCGTGCATAGGAATGCAATAGGAGAAAACAAACCTCCAAAACACTGGGGCACGAAGAGTGATCTGCCGCTTTTGGCCTGTTCATCCAAAACAGACTGTCCTTTTTCAAAGCCAAGATTCGACAATATACACACACTGCGAGCTAACCAGACCACAGCTAAGCTGCGGTAATACTGTGGTATGATGTACTTCAAGAGAGGGCAGATTCTAGAGCAAATTCTCTCGGAGCACAGCTGGATCACTGTTGGAATACAGCGGGAACACGTTGCCATTGTGTCGGAAATACGGGAGATTTGTGCAACATATTCCCTATTAGGAACACTATAAAAGAAGAACTGTTTTACAATAGCTGCAGATTACACGGGATTTGACACAGTTTAATACAGCTGCATGTTATGGGGCCTGGATAGACTTACAACGCCTCGATGAGATTTGCCTCGCTTCACTGTATGTTTAATAGACAGTGAGTGTGTTGTTGTATAACAAAGCATTGATACAGCACCTTTCCTGCAGCAGAAAATAGGGACAATTTCAGCAAAAGTGAACTTGAAATGCAATCCAAAAATGCCTCTGCCATGAAAGTCATGTTTTCAGGGCATCTAGCTCTCAGCAGGATCACACACAAGAAAGCCAATTTTCAAAAACCTCATTGCAGGGTGGAGCAAGTTGCCAATGAAGAACATTCATATTTTGCCCATTCGCAAATATATAAATATTTGGTGGACGAGCTATTAATTTTTCTTCTTTTTATTCATTTGCAAGAATGGGAAAAGATGTGAAAAATTCTCCGAGGCCGATTTTTTTTTTTTTTAATAACACTATGTCATCAACCGTTTTGACAGAAACCCTCTCACATTTTGATGAGTCATGAACCTGCAGGAATTAAAGCAAGTGACGCTGAGATTATCAGGACGGACAATAAAATGACATAATGTCTCCAATGATTTGACAATTTGTTTCAAAGCAAGCAGTTACTGATTTTCATTACCAATTTTGGAGTTTCAGTGTTGCCTATGAGTGGAGTCTGTCTCTGAAAGTGTGAGAATATTGATGGTTGACATCACCATAGCAACCTTTAAACTGCAGGGGAAGACTCAACCAAATGATACAAATCAGCCGATTATATTTCTTCTATCAGGCCCTTTCTTCTGCTGATCCAACTCCTACTTTGACTCGTATTTTGGTCAGAGATTATTTTACACGCCCCAGACGGTCTCGAGCCCTGTCATCTCAACTGTGAGACCAACGGCACCGTCGCTACGATTCACTCACAACATTGTAAACTCAAATATATATTACTCAGACAGCGCATCATGTGAGGTACAACGCCAAGAACAGCCCTCTCGTGTTGTCGTGTTTCACACCGACTTTAACTCTTGCCCTGTTTGCAACCATGTGAATCGTGAATTAACACTGAGAAGCGAAGGGAAACAAATGAATTGGTATCTGTATGTCTGGTGGTGATGAGAATAATTGTTCAGTTTCCACCCTCACAAAGACATAAGATTTAAAGGTCATTAAACAAAAAGTATTAAAACATACCGGGGCAAGTTCCATAAGCTCATCTGCTTAATACCTTCATTTTTCTGCGGTGTCCTGCGACAAACAATAATCCAAGTATTTGCAGAAGGCTCGATTTCCTTGTTTGAATAGTCAATGACGTGTCAGTGTAGCGTTTCATGGGAAAGCGATGGTGATAACAACCCGCTCAAACAAGTAGATTCTAGTCCGTCTGTTGATCCCGTGTCTGTCAGGGAGAGCTGCTTCGTAACAGGTAGGGTCGCGCAAATAACAGCGTGGCAGACGACGTTGCTCATTGAGCTTTGGATTTGCGTAATGTTGCCGCACAGGGTCATGCGCCTGTCATTTGCATGCGTTTGCAGGCACATAATAGGTATCGAACGTCATCTGGGAACACACACACACTCACACACATGGATGTAATTACCTGTCAGACGCCTGGGAATAAATGAAGTGATTAATATTTTTGTGCAGAATGGGGGGGGGGGCGGGGGGGGGGGCGGGAGCTGCAAGGTTTGTGAT
>CAAKHD010003381.1:0-12609 GCA_901007705.1 Fistularia tabacaria | reverse complement strand
ACTAAAAAAAAAAATTGTGCTGTTTTCTCCCGCGGGGGGGGGGGGCGGCGCGGCAGCGGCCCCGGGGGGGGCACCGCCCCCCCTCCACAAAAACCGGAGCCGGGGGGGGGGGGGGGGGGGGGGGGGGGGGGGGGGGGGGGGGGGGGGGAGAGGGGGGGGGGGGGGGGGGGGGGGGCGCGGGGGGGGGGGGGGGGGGGGGGGGGGGGGGGGGGGGGGGGGGGGGGGGGGGGGGGGGGGGGGAGAGAGACGGAGAAAGTGAGAGACCTGGAGATTCACCTGGACATGTTCTCTCTCTGGGGCCGGTGCGCCTTTTCCAATCCCAATTTGGTGAAAATCCCCACAAGCGCCATGATGGCAACTACTCCACATATGATGTAAACAATTAAGTTCGTCTTGTCTTTGGTGCTGTCGTGCATCTTGTTCATCTTCTTGTAGGGGGTCTGTCCGGTTTTCATCCAGATCGGCGTGTCGTAGTTTTTACAGGTGCTCTGGTCCAGCCGGGAGTGCTTGTAGGAGCAGCAGAAGCGGAAGCCACAGGTGCCGCAGCAGTACAAATAATTGCCCGTTTTGCAAACGAACGGCGGGTCCCACTGGCCCATCACGTCGAAGTAACCCCGGCATTTGTCCTCCGTGTGCGGGGTCTCCTCGGACGCGCTCTCCTCCTCCCTGGAGCCGTTGGAGGTGGCGATCATCACGAATCCCCCGAGCAGCCCGGGCTCCCCGTCAGCCCTGCACACAAGAGCCGTAACTTTGAGCAACAAGAAGCCGAGGAGGAAGGATCTCCCTCTCATTGTTGCCTCTCCGCCGTTCAACTTCACGCGGAAAAAACGCAGGGACTCGCACGGAGCGGGGAAGGCGCACGGTCATGGTACGGGGAAAAGTCCGGAAACACGCACGCAACGGGCGACGCACCGTCATCCGAGCTGGTGGACATCTTTACCAAAATACCATCGTCCCCCCACCCACCCCCGGCCCCCTTAAATCTAGAAAACACACACACAGCAAATGAACGGACTCAATCTAAGTGCTCGCCAAAATGCGCACTGTCTGCTCCGCGTCTCCCCCCCCTCTCTTTCTCTCTCGCTCCCCTGCGTCTTTTCACCGAGCCGTCGGCCGGCGTGCGGCGCCTCGCAGATCCATCGGTGCGCTCTTACGCACCGGAGTGGGCAGAGACGCGAGCCGCACCGAGGATGAGAGCGCAATGAGCGAGGAGGAGAGTCGAGGGTGGGAGAGCCTGGTGCGCAAAAGGAGAGGTGGAGGAGGAGGAGGAGGAGGAGGAGGAGGAGGAGGAGGAGGAAAACAGGAAAAGGGAGGGAGACTGCGAAGGCCAAGGACGGAGAGGGTTTTTTATGAAATATTATGATAAAAGCAGTGGGATACACACAGCAGCAATCTGTTTCGAGGGAAGACGTGGGACCCCCCTCCATCCACCGACACTCCCTCTTCCCCCCCTCCAAAAAAAAGAAATGATTTCACATATATCATTGCATCATCAATCAGGGAGAAATGATGATGATTTGATAACGTCCCACCTCCCTGTGTGAAAGCATGGCTAATTTAGACATCGAAGCGAAACATCAAATCTGTGACGAAGGCTCTGAGAACAGCTGGGAAAGAGATGGGATCCATTTAAAACAAATAAACAAGCGAACCGCGTGACGCCCATCTCTGCGATAACAAACTTTGCTGACTCAAAGGTATGATCTGACTGCTTTTACTCGACCAGGATTCATTGACCGATTCCAAGGGAGCTGATCAGTAAAATCATTTTCTTGCTAGGAAGAAGACAAAGATCTTTGTTTTACCAGGCACGGAGGACAAGACGGCTTATTGCAGAGATCACGACCAAGCATGTGGCACCCGATATCAAGCAAGGGAAAACAATCAATAGCGTGATGTTCGTCTCGCTGAGACAGGTCAAGGGTTCACCAGGTCCATTTCTGGTAGCAAGATGAAGGTCAATGGCATTTCACCTGGTGGGTTCAAAGGGCCGTTTCATGATCCTGCTTGAGATTGGATCAGGGTTGTCTTCCAAAAAAACCCCAACATATTTTAATCATCTGCCTCCCAGCATGTGCCGTCCCTCTGACGGACTCGTACCTGATCCCATCCATCTTTGTCTCTCCCAAAGAGAACCCAACCATCCTCATCTCTGCTTCCTCTCCTTTCTTCAGCGCCACTGCCTCTGAACCGTACAGCATCGCTGGTCTCACCATTGTCTTGTACACCTTTCCCTTCATTCTGGCATGCATTAAGTTGGCAACGCCACCTCACTCTCGCCCAGTGACAGTTAGGATGCAGGATAAATGGTATATATAATGAAAGAATGAATGAATACTAAAACTTGAGATGGTATCTTGATATAAGACTTCCAGTGGAGCACCTTATCATGCCCATGCTTAGAATCAAGCTAATGCTTATTTTGTATATTTTATGTATACTTTGTTCATATAGTTTCTTTATACAGTAACCATCTATGGTGCATATTTCATACATTTCTTTATTAAATCGCTACCAGTGGCTGTCTGGCGGGCGAGTTACAAATTTCGCTTCATTCTCAGCCGAATGGAATAACAATAATGAATTCTGGAGAGAAAAACGAAACACGTCAAGAAACGTTCAACCACATGTCGTACATGTGAAACTAGGCCTTGAATAGAATTTCATTAAAACGTATCATCCTCCGTGGTGAAGCTGCAGAATGTTGCTGAGTTGTAACGATAGACAAACTATTTGACCAAAAAAAAGGGGGGATGATTGAATGTTTAAATTACTGGGAGAAGCTTTTTGAAATGTTTTCAGCCGGTGATGGAGACGAAGGGATTCTCAGCTCCGTCGACTTGCCTCTCTCTGTGGTGCTGAAAGAAAACGGTCGCTGTCCGTGGTCCTAATTTCTGACTGGCAGAGGGTTCCTCAAGGGAATTCAAGAATCTGAAACACACAAAAAAAGGCTGACTTAAACAAAGTGAAACCATCGGTGTCATAGCTGTTGCCCGGTAACTGCGTTTTTAGTGTTTTTCGTCGCTTCACCTTTCGCACAATCGGTGACCCGTAAGCGGGCGTTTATCGTTGCTAGCTCTGAAGTCAGGAGAATGAATTCGGCTAACTCTCTCGGTGTGTGTTGACACCCAGCACGAAAAAGCGGAATAATACATGTAAATGAGAGCTTTTGTTGTTATTAGAGAAAGAGGAACGGCATACTGGATATTCCATTGAACGTTTGGAAGAATTAAACCCCCCTTTTTTTCCTCCCTCAGCGCTACACTAGGTGCCGCTGCAGCGAAGTGCCGACGGTCTCAACCAGGCGACGCAGTCGATCGTCGATCGTCGGCGGCCGGGGGGGGGATTAGCTTAGCAGCGGGGACAGCCGAGGCAGCCGAGCCGGGGCAGCACGCAGCGCCGACCCCGACAGCCGAACGAGTTTGTCGCTCATACAAAGCGGGTCTCATGGCTGAGACCGAGGATATCTTTCTCAGGGCAAAACAGCGGACTTTCAGCGGACTGAGTGAAGGTAGCCGACCGGCCTTAGCTGCTTTAGCACCGGTTAACCAACTGACGTTGCGGGGTGACGCGTTAGCTCGCTGGCCGGGCATAGCGGAGCGCGGCCGGGCTCGAAGCGGCGACAGGTGCTGGGTGACTTTGTGGAACCGCAGTCACGCACAGGTTAAACAGCTCGGCCCGCTAGCTTGTTATATCTTTAAAACTGTGGCGCAACGGTACGTTTGTGCTGTGTTTTACGCCCCAAAAAATATATTACAAGTTTAATAATGCCAGGTTAGGTGAGAGAAGTTGTTAACGGGCTAGTGTCAGCAGAAACCTCACAGTCAAGTCGTGATGAAAGTCACGGGTGGAACTAAAACACGTCTCTGTGATGTGGAGAAAGAGTTTAAATTCAGCTCTCTGGCTTCCTTGCGGAAGGGAAAAAAGCACGAAGAGAGTTTTAAAGTATTTCAGATGTTAAAGACCTCAAAAGTGGACGTAACAGCGCCCCAGTTTGTTTGCCCCCCCCAACTCCTACTTTCCTGTGTGTCTGTTTGGTTCACAAGCTGAGACAGAAGAAAACTTGTCGCTAGAATAGACAACTGAGGCGATGTGAAATAATTTATTATTGACAGATAAAATAAACCCCTGCGCTTTCTTCTCAAATGGCGATTAGGTTCGTTTGGAGCCCACCATTTGCCACCTGAGAGATCTTTGCAATTTGTGTTTGAAGCTGGTGTTGGCCCAGTGCTGCGTCCTCTTATCTTCTGCCACTGGAGAATCGAGAACTCCTCTCAGGTTCTCGATTTGCTGTTGTTTTCCTTGTCTTTTGCCAAATAGTTCATGCTGCTGAGAGAGAGGGAGAGAGGAGAAAGTATGTTTGATTCCTCAAAAAAAGCAGACAGGGTTTCTTTGAGAACACAACGCTTGGTTTACTGATTGTGTTGACTTTGGGACAATGACAAAAAGATTGCTTAGTACTCAGTTGTGGCACCAAAAAACACTTTTTTGTACGTGCATAACTCTGCATGTCTATCTGATTTGGGTATTCCAGTGTGTAAAGGGAGCAAGTCTTACCTGTTCATCGTGAGGCAATGATTTCCATAAGAAAGCACAAAGCCATTATTTGCTTAGCTGCTGGTATTCGAAGCTTGCTCGATTGTGTAAAAGTGCGTATTTGAAAACTCAGGCAGATTGCTCATTTGCTCTGGAGATGAGGTTAAGTAAGGGTAACAAGTTAAATTTGCTCTTAATCTGCATCTGCCTAAGTTCACATCTCGGCCTGACCCCTTTGTACCGACGGCATTGTGAGCTCTTTTGACATGATAATAATCATAAACGAAGTTGCAGACAGGGTTTCCCGCTCGTGGTTTCACAAATGTCATTTACACTAAAGGGATCATTGTTAAGCCTGTGCTCGCCTTTTTCCCATGAGCAGGACACTCTTTGTCGCTCTTTCTTTCCCTATCGCCTCTCCAGTTTCTCTGGAGGACAGAATTATCATAAACTCATTAGGGAGAGAGATACACGGAGAGCATATAAAGCACAGAGGATCCTGAACGGCTCACAGCCCCCGTCAAGCGTGAGAGAGGGGATCAGTTCAGAATGCAGATGCCGACACTTCACCGACAGAGATCTCTAACTACGTTACTGCTTTCTAATCCTTCAGAAACTAAATAAGTAAAGCAGGAAAGCAGTTGTTTACACCTGCTTTCAGCCATTGTGCATTTGTAGGAAATCCTTTTCCGCACCCCTTTTTTTGGGAGCGTTCTGTGTCGCCCTTCATGTCATATGTAGTCATTACAATCAGAACTGCAGGCACAGCACTGGACTTATTAATGAACATTGAGAGTAATTAAATTGCCAGGCCATTCAGTTATGTAATATAAAGATTATGTAAAACATTTGCCGTTCATTCTGCAACATGTAGCACAATGTTTGTTAATTATTAAGAATATGTGGCAGAGGGACTAAGAATATACAACTTGTCAGAGGGCTGTCCTTCATGCCCTGATGTGAATCTTCATTCCCCAGTCATAAATCCTTAGGCCCTTTTAACCGATCAAATGTGGATCGCTCTGAAATAAACACTTAGAGGTGAAGCTTTTACCGTAAGCCTTTTATTGCCCAATGACTAATGCTGCGATGGCACTTAATCTGTACAAATGCTCTCTGTTCCTGCGTACCGTGATGTGCAGTGAGATGTGGAAGTAAGTAGTTTTTTTTAAACCAATTGAAATGAGCACGCCAGGTATAAAAGTCATGGCCTCTGTTTATAAAAGGCATATCTTTCAATGTTCAATCACGGTTGAGGCAAAGGTGTTTGTGCAAATAGCAAAGCAAATGCTAAATCCATAAATTGAGATCGCAGTTCGACTTTCATTAATTTAAATATTAAGTTATAATTAGTCACAACTTGTCGATGTGTTTTGTAGCAAATACGGCAGCATTCTGTAACACTGCACATGAAAGGGAAATACATGGTCCAAACTTGCTTTTTGTTTTTGCTGTTACCATGATAAAGTGGCAAAGTTAAGATTCTTTATTTTGTCTTTTAACAAAGATGTCAAGTGGGAGATGTTCCTGACTCACCCTATTTAATTTACTGCCGTTGCTCCTCTTGGAAAGATCTCTGGGGTTCCTATTGTTAGTCACAATAACTGTCATACAGGCTGTCTCAATGTTATAATCTAACTTTGGTATTCATGGAAATTACCTTCTGTTTGTTTTGGTGTGTGCATGGAAAAACTGCTTGGTTGTTGTCATGAAAATTATTGAAGGTGATAGGCTCAAGCCCCAAGCCCTCATGCTCGTTATGCTTTATCCAACCGTTATTGGAGAGAATGACCAGCTGAATGATCAATGATCAAAAATATCATATCAGCCCTGCTTTAAAGTCCTGTCTCTATCACCAGCTCATAGGTTTTGTGCCTTTTTTTCCCCCCAGATGTGGAACGAGAGTGGACCGGACCATTTTACTTCATACAGGCTGCGGACCCCCAGCTCGGTTTGATGAAAGCATGGCGGGAGGGTGACTGCGATGGAGGAGGAGACGAATGGGCCGAGGAGGTCGAGCTCACAAAACTGGCTGTGGAGGCCGTTAACAAGCTCAGACCCAGGCCAAGGTTTATGGTGCTGTGTGGTGACCTGGTCCATGCCATGCCAGGTAAATAGAGCAGATAAGGGAGAATAGGAATTATTTAAAAACATTACAAAATGTCAGCTTCATGAACGACTGAAGTGGGATTTCTGTGGGGTTTTTTTTCTCCACCTGTACCAATTTGGTGCTACGTTAGCTCTGCATGAGTCACAGTTCAAAACTGTTATTTTGCGTCATTTCATTTCTGAAATTAACCACCCGCTATGAATTAGTCTTTAATGCCTCAATTTTGATCAATTTCCAAAGCCTTGCACAGGGCTTCCTCTTGGTTCTATGTGGTACTGCGATACTGCGCTTGAGACAGATGACTGCGTAAAGCCGTTGATGAAGATCTGATGTCATTATGAAACTACATTCAATTTACAGACCCAAGTACTGAGAACAGTTTGTTTGTTTGTTGTACCGCGAGATTTGAAACTTAAGGCTAGCAGGGATAACAGTTAGAGATTTCCACCACTCGTCTTTTGAGAAAGCTTTTGTGATTGAGGGCACATGCTCTCAACAGGTATTCAGGGGAAG
Organism: Fistularia tabacaria; assembly: GCA_901007705.1. NCBI lineage: Eukaryota > Metazoa > Chordata > Actinopteri > Syngnathiformes > Fistulariidae > Fistularia > Fistularia tabacaria. The sequence goes on along the minus strand of CAAKHD010003381.1, from coordinate 5,450 downwards.
CATCAAGTCGTTGCATAATGGTGAAATTCATGAATAAATATGGCGGGAATGCGATAATGCTTTAACATCTCCGAGAGGAGAGTAAAAGCAAGATGACAAGCCATAGCAGCAATAAAAGGGTGGATCAACAGGTACATGAACATTTTTCGAGTTGAAAATTTTGGAAATGTATTCACGGTTTAAAAATTCACCGGGAGCTAAACAATTTAACAACACAAACACAACCCTTCTCCTCTCACAGTCTTCGTTTTAACTAATTAATTTCTGGTAAAGTGAGACATCCTCTGCATTGGACAGATAAAATTTGTCAAAGAGAAGAGTTATTCAATTTTTTTTTTCTTTCAACCTCACTGAAATCCATGTTGGGGCACAAAAGTCACATCACATATCAGTGTTTTCCTGTTTTTATTCTTTCAAACTAAGTTATGAAGTTCATTCAAACAGACTTTGCTTTCAGACATTACCAGAACCCTCAAGCTGATGTTGTCATGTGAATCAAGGGGTTTGAGTGAGTACATAAAGTGCCTTTACAGATATTATAAACATGAGAGATGCACTCTGTATCGTGATACTATTTTTATATCACATTGGCCAGCGGTTGAATGACATGATGTGAACTCAAAATATGCCAGTCACATGAAATGTAACTCTGCACAGCCTCCTCTGTCAGACCAAATGCTCCGGCGCTGGTCCCATGAGCATTATGTCGAGGCATCTGGTACCACTGGCAGGCTCATAAAATGCTACACTTATTTCAGTGTGCTTGAAATGACTCTCCCAAATTACAGATAACAGTACTCTATTTAGGAACAGCTGTGGTTTCACGCGTCTATACACCATATCCCCAATCAACTTGTTTTATGCCTTGTTTGCATCCAAGCTCACGTGGCGACAGATCTTGCAACTTTTAGAAGATTACATTTTCTCACCAAAGCCCTCGATTTAAGCCAGATTTGTTTTGAAAAGTCGGAAATTATCATTGGTCACAACGCTTGTCTGCCGCAGAAAAAGAAGTAGGTTGCTCTGTTTAACCCGCCCCCTCAGAGCAGTATAGGTAGTAGGTAAAGGTTGTGTTTGTTACTGATCGTTTCACCGAATGCGTGTGTCAAAAACTTAACAGACTCTAATTCAGTACAGCTAAAAGTCCTGAATTTGAATTTGCTATGAAGTATTTATATGGTGTTATGAGCAGAAGTCAGGTGAGCACTGTATTCTGTTCCTCTTCAGCTCTCAATGAGAATGAGATATGTCTGATATACATTATGTATATTCAAATTAACTGGGTTAGCTCCAGAATCGTCCCTCTCTAATAAATGGACTTTGTGAAGAGGAGGTGCTGTGGGACATCTCGGTTATACATAATTCTTTGTTGAAGGAGGAAAGAGGGATTGATCATTACCCTCTTCTGTGTCCCAGCCGGAGTCCATAAACACTACGACTCCCTTGTGACAACATCTGATGTTCTTCCATGAAAAAGCGTAGCCCTCTTGTTGACCTCCGAGAGCTTCAGTTTCTGTGCTGAAGATTGTTTTTCTTTCTTTTATCAGGCCAGCAAGAATTAAAAAGCGAGTCTTAATTTTATGAATCTATAAAACAGTGACATGTCCGCTTTTGATTAGCCCACTGTTTTTTCCCGACCTTTTTGTAAATGTGGGACTCCTCAAAACAACATGCCACATCGATATCAGTAGCAAACATCTGGATTCCTTCTGGCTGGCCAAGCTCGGAAAAACTTTGGCTTGGGGACTTGCTCGGCAGATGAAAACTTATGTTAGGTGGAGAACATGAGGCCTTTTTTCAATCATCTCTAACAGGAGCGTGCATTGTTTGCACTCTATCTTTAACCGAACTCCTGTTTGGATTTTATCTTCAGCTGGGACATGTTATAATTCTTGGAACGGAGACAACAAGCTGACTCCTATTGTTTCAGTGGCAGCTGGTTTCTCAGTTCACCAGATGCCTCTTCTCTCTAGCAAGACAAATAGATTTTCAGAAGAAACTGGAGTTGGAAAATAGTTGATTACCTTCAGAACTGGCTGGTTGGGTAAACAAACGTTACTTTGCTGATCAAACGCTGATTAAAACGCCACCGGTTTCGACTTGTTCTGCTTTTCACCTCCGGCTACTTGATGAGTACTCGAGGTATGATGATTGAATGCAACCTGTAAAGCAAGCAGTCCAACTAAAGTAAAGGACCTGCTTCCCCCACAAGTTAATGAGTAAACTCAAATGTTAAAATAAAAAATGATAAAACACTGCCATCCGTGTTGCATCTAATTATCTATGTTTTAAAATTAAATACATCACAGAATTCTTCATGTATCCTCCTAAGCAGGCTGTTTAATAGAGCATGTTTTCGGGGGGAAATGCTGACCTTTTATATACGTTGATAGTGCCAACGTGTTTTGCAGTGAAAGACCTGCGGCTGTGTGGCTCGTCAAGCATCGGCAACAAGTGGATTCATTCGTTATCTGTGCAGGTTTCTCTGATGTCCACCTACCTGATTTGATAACTGGGTAAAACGCGGGCAGAGCATACTTCTAAGTTAATTTCAGCAAAAAGGGCCGCGGGCCGCCAACTAAACCAGACCATCCTTTGCATGACAATTAGAAAGCTAGCATGCGGTGCCAGCCCGGGCAGCTGGCCTCAAGGAATGGACCCGGACAAAGAGAGAGGAGTCGGCAAGCAGAGCCATCTCTCATTTCTTCTTTTAGCGACTCTCTGGTTGAATCCTGATGATTTGGTCCAGCTTCGTCACAGTGCAATTTCTGCCTTATCTTTTGGGGGTGTTGATTTTGAAGTGAATGACATTTAAACCGGCATCGCTATATCTCTGCACTTATTTGATTTTTTCCCGACGACACGGAGTCCTTAATGAGTGTGATCGTATTGAACCAGCCATACTGAAGTTAAGAAAAGGATTTCATTAAAAAGACCCAATTCCAGAGGAGACGAAAAAACGCAGAAGGTTCGAAATCTTGTTCTACGATGTCTTCTTCTGTAAAGGCACAAGTTATTCTAAATAATGCTCATGTAACATTCTACTACCGATATATCAAATATTCTATTAATTACCCAATATTGGCCCTCTTTACTTAAGGGCACACATTCGGTGACAGGTAATCTGCACTGACTGGTGTGTTTTAGGGGTTGACTATAAGTGAGAGAGATGTCCCATGAAGTGCATTGTGTTGCCTGTGGGGATTGTAGTGCTGCGTGCTGCGGGCCACAATTATTAAATATATAAATCATCCAGTGGCCTGGATTCTTCCTCTGCACAGGCCGTATCTGGCCCATGGGCCTTGGTCTACATATGATTTAGACCAAATGTTGCCGCCATCCATTTTCCACATCTGTTCACTGTCTGATTTGGATCAGTCACATTTATTGGTCAGGGCAAGATATATTTTAAACACACACACACATACACACACACAGTAGGTAATGTAACCACAGGGTTTAAACTGCGTGGCCTCAGGGACCTTTGAGCGTTACAGCGTCAGCCTGCGTTACTGTCAGCCCCAGCCGAGCAGGTTGTGTGAGGCCATTCTCATTACACGCCATGTCTGTCACTTGTCTGGCAACTGGGCGGCATGCTTGGGGGTGGAAGAGATACTATATAGCATGAGCTGCTCCTTCCACCTCGCGGCTGACATTTTCCCTTAAACTGTTTATTTACAATACTGAATGAATGGATGATGGCTGGGGGAAGCTGGCTGTCAACTGGCATTGTCAACACTGCTGCCTGCTGGCGACAGCAAATTGGCAACTGCATTTCTGTTCCCAGAAATTCCACTCCATCCTTCATCTGCTTTGCCCTCACATTTCCTGTTTTGGTCCTTTTATTTAGAAAAATATGTCTTGTGCCTTTTATGTTGCATTAAACATTTTTGACTTGCTGACACTAAAACACTAATACTCAACTCCAATTATTATCTGTCAGACAAGCATAGGATGGCAAGCCAGAAAAGAAGTATGAATTAACTTTTGGCTCAGGTGAAATTATTAAAAAGATTTGAGTCTTTTCAGCTTTTCATCATTATTTTCACATCACCCCTTATTTTAATTGAGTAGAAATCCCGATTTAACAATATACAAATAAAGGGACAATGAAATGACTTCAAACTAATTTTAAAAAAGCATACAAGAAAGAACTATTCAGATTACTTGTGTATTTACAGTTCAGCCTGTAAGTATTTATACATTTGGACAAATACATTCAGTTCTGAACTGAAGAAGCCTCTGGGTAGAGAGATGACACGTCTTCAAGGAGAAAACCCAAGTCCAGTTGCTACAATGAAATTACGTTGGTTCTCTGGACAGTGAAAACAGACAGATTTAACAGTTGAATCAAGGCTCTTCAAAACTACTGTATGTTCATATGTTCACAACACTTCAAGCAGTTTGTCTGGAGGAAGAGTTTACAATGAGCTAAAGGTATCCCATCAGCGTTGGATGGCCTCCTGTCTTGTAATGGGACCAGTTAAAAATCCTCTCAAATCATATATTCAGTTATAATTGCCCAGCACTATTGTGTATCTCTTCTTTTCTCTTTGCCATCAGGAAAACAAAAGATGTAATAATGGAGTTGGCATTTAGACTGATCTGAATGTAGGTGAGTGATGGCGTAGTACTGAGGCTCCCGCTTCATAGTTTTCTTTCTGAAATTTCCTTTTCTGGATTGCATTTCAGTCCTTTCACTGATTTCCACAAGTTATAGAGCCCGTGCCCCCTTATAAAAGAATGTCGAGTAAGTCGCGCTTTCAAAAGAGATGCCGGCCAGCGTTTGCTCCTTCGACATCATGTCATCCAGACCTTTACTGACATAGTCCCTTGATCCCAATTCCCCATGATCTCCTCTCCAATCCAACTGAACTCCCAAGAGAGCCTTTCTCATCTCAAGGACTTTCAGTCTCGCTTCTTTTTTTTTTTCCCCACTCCCTCACTCACTTTCAGCCCCTGGTGTCTTCCTCTCACTTATTTCAAAGCTGACAAATGAAGAGGATAAAGAGCGGAGGTTGGGGGCAGCAGTGTGGGTTGGGGGTAGATGGGGGAGAGAGAGATAGAGAGATGATTAAATTAGAGAAACACGCTGGACGCAACACTCTCCTAATGAGCACTACAAAGGAATCAAGCAGTGTCTCTGGGGGTGTGAGCATGTTGTGCATGATACAGCAGGGAGGTGTGTGTGTGTGTGTGTGTGTGTGTGTGTGTGTGTGTGTGTGTGTGTGTGTGTGTGTGTGTGTGTGTGTGTGTGTGTGTGTGTGTGTGTGTGTGTGTGTGTGTGTGTGTGTGTGTGTGTGTGTGTGTGTGTGTGCGTGCGTGCGTGAGCGCGTGTGAAACTGAGGTGAAGTAGTGGTTTCCTTGGGACTGTCCCCGCACTGTAATTGTGGAGACCTGTTTATTTGTTGTTGGGGGGTTGTTAAAATGAGACTCGGTGGGCCTCTGAA
>CAAKHD010003378.1:0-10663 GCA_901007705.1 Fistularia tabacaria | reverse complement strand
CCGCCCCTCTGCCCCCTCCTCCCCGGGCGGGGGTGGCGGTGTGTCACGGGGGGGGCGGTGGCGGGGTCGGGGGGCGGGACGGGGGGGCGGGGGGGGGGGGGGGGGGGGGGGGTGGGGGGAGGCCGGGGGGGGGGGGGGGGGGGGGGGGGGGGGGGGGGGGCGGGGGGGGGGCGGCGGCGGCGGGGGGGGGGGGGGGGGGTTCGCACCGTCCGCAGTCGCTGCCACACCGTATGTCGTTTCGGCCCCTGGTACCCCATTATCCGGGCGCTGGTACACCGGCTGCTGGGTGGGAGCCTGATGTAGATGAAGGACGATGCATTTGATATAAACACACATTTCCAGCCTTTGACCATACGCCCCCACGCACACACACGTTTGCGTGCACACACCAACACACACACACACACATCCGGCCCGTGTCATGCAGCTGTTTCAGGGGAGGGGAAATCAATCAAACCCTTTCTCCCTCTGATTATGTCAGATTTTGTATTCATCATCTCTCTTGATTATCATGTGAAATCCTGTTGGTGTGTGTGTGTGTGTGTGTGTGTGTGTGTGTGTTTGTGTGAATGTGTGTGCGTGGGAAGTGGTTGATGAGCATTTCTCATTTTACCCCCCCATCCCCGATGGAACAACGATCCATCTGGTGCCTTTACAGTCCGACTTATCATCCAATGCCTTTGATAAATAATAAATAACCTGTTTCACAAAACGACTAGCGCACATGTGCTACTATGTGTCAGTGTGTGTGTGTGTGTGTGTGTGTGTGTGTGTGTGTGTGTGTGTGTGTGTGTGTGATTATTCGCTGGCAGCTTGAGTTTTATTCTGCCCCTTGATTGCCCTCATGGCTCGGATTAGTGGCTACTTAACACCACCTGGTGTTTCGTTTTGCGCAAACAGGTTTTCATAAATAACAGCTGATGCCGGAAATGCTCAGCGCTGATCAATTTTTTTGACGATTTGGCGCCGTCGCTAATTGCGCTCACCTTCAGAAAATCGAATGGCACCGCCGAAAGCAGTAAACACACGCGGGGACGTCTTAAGTTTCCCGGGCGGGGCAAGTGCTTTGGCGAGATTTCCCCAGCTCCTGGCGTTTGGTTGATTTCGGAGCTAGAGCGAAATGGGACGCAGAAATCAAAGCGTTTCCAGCTTAGTGAAGGCAATGGATTGGACGGCGTCAGCGGTAGAGGCTTCGCCATTGATTCCCATCACCGGTCTGATTTCCTGATCGGCTTCCCCCATCGACTGGAGGTCAGTTTTCAGCTGGTGCTGTTTGATACCGACGCAGGATTGTTGAGGCACATTTGATTTTTTTCAACCAATAAGAATCTATTGTGATCTGCTGGTCGATCATGGCATGCATCCCACGGCATGCAACATTATTTCAACGTAGTCCGGATGAAGAAGCTCAGAGGGAGACGTCTCACTTTTCCCCAAAAGGAAGAGACATCTTTGATTCACCGGCGGCGTGCAGGCTGGTGACCCGACGGCTGGCGCAAAACACACAGCCCGGAGTTTGGGAGCGAAATGTTTATTTTATCGCCGACTGCCAACTCTGGGCCCCGGCGGGACAAGAGGCTGAGATGATGCTTCTCGTCCTCTTTCGGTCGGCTGACATCTCTTGAACCCGTGGACCATGAATACCCTACAGTCCTACGCCACGATGGTCTCGTGGTTTCCAAGCTATTGGATCGTGATGCGCTCAAAGTAGATGGCCTAGGCCGCTCGAGTCTTCCTCTCTTGATCTCTGGGACGATGCGGTCACATTTGGTCTTTTTAAAGCAGCACCTCATCTGTTCCCATGCCAAATTCGTTTTAACGTGGCAGTGATGGAGTAAGCTTTCTTTCAAAAAGTATGGGCGACGCCATCGAAAGGTCGGGGACGTGGTAAAACCGAGGACGTCCTGTGCTCCAGCTCTCAGACCCAGTCGTGACATCGCTGCTGCAGATCCTCACCCTGGCTCTGATTTAGTACTGTTTGAACTTCCAAATGTTCTTGAGTTTGGAAAAGGCTACCTGGGCTTTGGACAGTCCAGCTCCAATGCCTTCTGTGGCGCCCTGGTTGCTTGTGGTGCTGCCTAGCTCGGCAAAGTCATCCCCTCCCTCGGTTCCGCTGTTGATTGTTGACTGTGCCGGTTTTGGATGGTTGATCAACATCGCATTAGTCTTGGTGGAATTGATGTATCGGGAATTGTTGTGCACAAAATGCAACTTTGTTCAAGCGACAGAAATAATATTTGTTTAACAAACTTTATGTATTCTAGTTGTTGTGCACCAGATGTTCTTGTCAAAGGATAGAAAATCATATTTTATTGCCGCAATGAATACAAATTATCTATAAAAGAGCCCGTGGTTTTTTTCCCCTTGCAGTTCATAATCCAACGAGTCAAGTCAAGTCAGACTTTATTTACACGCCGCCGAACCACAACCCCGACGTTCCCCCGTGAGGTTGGCAACAGCGGCGCGGAAACAATTGCCTTTTACAGATGCAGAAACCTCGGACAGATCCAAGCTCAATGAGGGCGGCTCTCTGCCTCGAGCAATTGCGCTGGTATGAAGACTGGGAGAGTCGGGCACGACTGAGCCCTTACTCATAATAACAGCAGCGCTAACAGTTACATGCTAATAGCTGACATGGTACAATCTTAGCTTAAGTGTTCATAAAACAAGCGTGGAAGCCTGGGCCGACTCTGCGATGGATCAAGCCACGCCCCCGTAGAACCTGCCACACGAGAGCGGCCAATGACTCGGGAGAGAAATTGTCATTTGCTGCGACCTCCGACCCCGCTGTGTTGATTGTGCGGACCCTGCTTCGACGCGCCGAGGCCCAGAGGGGTTCCTGCCTCGGCGCCGGCGGCAGGGAAAAACATCCGCCGTGATCCGGCGCAGAGCAGTCGCTGGGCTTCAACATTTGTCTCCATCCCGGTAATTGATAGCGGCGTGGAGCGCCGGGGCCAATCGCGGCACGGGCGCCTTCTTAAAGCGACGGGAATAAAATGGATATAACGCAGTGAGGATATTTTATATTCGCGATATTGCGGGAATGAAGTCGTAATTCAATGAGACGAAAATAGCAGCATTAGATTAGAGTTGTAATTTCATGAAGATTGTTATTTAGCCTGCGAGGGGGAAGATGCCAGGAGAAGCGTTGCGACGTTGCGGGGAAAGAAGTCGTGATATTGCAAGTAAAAGTAATAGCCCTGCAGGGAAAAAAAAAGTTATTAAATGAATTTTGATGTTTGATATACAATAGTGTTATTGCCTACTCTAACATAAGGGGGGATTTGTTATGATATTCAGGATTAATACATTTTCTTTCGTGGCATTTTGGTTGCATTATCAGGACATTTCGCGATTTGTTGTCAGAACTTTGTGACTCTTCCCCCCTTTATCCCTCCTCATTGAGGCCGTTACATTATCCAATTCAACAGATCAAAATTCATTTTCATTCATTGATTATCTATTGTCTATCTATTGATTACCGTCATTGGACGATAGGCTGGGTTCATCCCGGAGCGATGCGCAGACATGCAGCCATTTCCTCACTCATTCACGTCATGCAGACATTCAAGCGTCCCCATGCTCTTCACAGACAAATAAGCATTCACCCCCTCATTCATTCCGGAATCCGACCGGGGACCTTCTTGACGTGAGGAAGTCGCGCCAGTCGTGCTGAAAGCACAAAATTTGATTGAGCGATTGTATTCTTTTTTTTAGCGTATGTGAAAACTGTGAGCGCAGGCTGTGAGTGAAGCCGCCGCCCCCCCCCGCCTCCGAGGCAGGATTGTCCATTAGCGGCGTGCCGGCGCTCCGAGCCGCTCCGCTACGACTCTGCCCTCGGCTGCGGCGGCTCCACTCGCTCAATACAGCGTTACATTTATTTTCCCCGGACCCTCGCACGCCCCGCAGAGGCTGTTAAATCTGAAGCCTTTCGCTCTTTCCCTCGGCTTATTTCCAACAGGAGCGTTGGAAGCGCCGCGAAGACGGATGGAATTAGAAGGCCGTGACCGCACAGGTCGATCCATTCGGAGGATACGAGGAAGTCACATGTTGGAGAAAACGCCTCCATTCCTCTCTCCCATTAACTCTTGCTAGTTTTCTCTGAGGTGATTCTTCGCTCGCACTCAGTCAGGTCATTTTCCCACCGCGTTTTAGTTTTTCCCGCACGTTTTTTGAGACATTTCACAGCTCATCGGTTCGTGCGTTTCGCAAACCTGCCATGTTTCCGTCGGACTCTTGGTAAAAATCCAGGTCATTTCGAGATACAGCTCCGTTAAACAGGAATGACTCGGTTTAGGACCGTAGGATCCGCGGTCGAGTCGGATTGAGTGAAAATCCAAACATGGCCCGGCACTCGATTACAAGTCATTCATTCCACCTACGCCGCTTATCCCGCCCTGAAGGTCGGGATGGGTGGGCAGATCAGTCATTGGGCGGGGGTCACCCTGGACCAATCACCAGTAAGGGGCAACATGCAGAGACATACAACCATTCACTCTTGTCATGTAGAGACTTGCATGGAACAATTGACCCACTCACTCGCCACTAGAGACACACTACCACCGACTCTCGTTCACACGTCATGTGGAAACCGTTCACTCCCTCATTCAGGTGTGATATAGAGACATACAACCTTTCTCACATTCGTTCACACATCTGGAGACTCCACACAGAAAGACCCCGCCCCCCCCCCCCCAGTTGAAATCCAAGCAGGGACCTTCTAGCTGTGAGGCGGAAGCGCTAACCGCAGCGCCGCCGTGCCGGCCAGCGTCGTTTCCCATGCGATAGAGTGAAAGTCCCCGTATGAGGACATTTATTTTTTTTTCCCTTTGAAAACAACAGCAAGTCTTTGTTGCGACCGGCTCCCGCGGAAACCGAAAACCTCCCCGAAATTAAAAAACCCGATACCAGGCCAGAGATAACACTCGGCAGGCTTTCCCTCCGCGTATCTATGGCAACCAGTCTCCTCCGAGAGAGTTTACAGGTAATGGACACGGATGGCGGGCGGTGAATTATTGAGAGGCTCCATCAGACACCGCGTGTCGGACACAGCCTCGGCCTCCGGATGTTAACCTGATGCCGCGCCGATACGCGAGGAAGGTGGGGTGGGGGGAGATATAAGGTGGCGGGGGCCTTTATCTCCCCCCCGCCAGGCGCTCGCCAAGGAAAACACAGCTTGTTTGGAGAGGAGGTGACACCGCGGGTTGTCGGAAGGCCTTCCGTCTTTATCCGGAATAATTGGGAGAGGGTCGGCGCCAGACCACCGTGTCATTAATGTTACCTCGGCGCCCCATGCAGTTTAAATATCCTCATGAAATGATACGCATGGATGTACTGGAAAATGAAGGCTGGGAGGTACTTTGTGTATTCGGCCAGCTGAGGGAGACTATCTCGCCCCGTCCTGGCGGGTTCCTCCAAAACAAGAATTTCAATACGAATTTAAGTCCTTCCTGCCGAGGGCAAATTAGAGAGGACTTGCCGCAACGACACGTCGCCGCCTTCGTTCCCCCCGCGTCGCCCGTCAGCACTGCAGTCAGGCAAACAATAAGCAATTATCATCTTATTATTAATTGATCTCAGGCTAATTGTCTTGCCGTTGTCGTATCGCCTCACAGCAAGACGGTCCCTGGTTGGATTCCCACGGGGGGGGGCTTTCAGTGTGGAGTCTCTGCGTTTTCTCTGTGTCTGCTTCCCGAGGATTTCCTTTCTCACGGTCCAAAAAACAGGAAGTACATTCACTGGACGCGCAGCAATGACTTGACCAGACATGTCAATGACTGAGTGAACAGTGAATGTCACTATGTGACATGTGAAGGAGAGAGTGAATGCTCTATGTGCGGCCCTGTGATTGGTCCAGGCCGAGCCCAGCCTTTCGCCCAGGCGCGGCTATATGATGAATGAATGAATGAATGAAGAATTGTCTGAAAACACCAATCTGTAGCATTAAGGCTCATTTATGCTCGCGCTCCGCACGTAAACGGGTGCATTGGTTTTGCAGTGCCCACGTATTTCCTGAACGTGCTTTTCGTTGTCGTGGTTGTCGAGCGATGTGTCCACTAGAGGGCAGTGCAGAGCTCAGAGTTCACTTCCAAGTGCCATGTTCCGTTTCAGACCATAACAAACATGGCGACGGCGGAGGAGCGGGTGATGTGCATCCTGAGATGACGTGTTGTTTTCTTCTTCTCCGTTCCTTCCGCTGGTTTCACCCGAGCACGCCGCGCAACGCCGCCCCCCCAACGACTACCGCTGGTACTGCTCTTTTTGGCCACACATCTACTAGCTCCCCGAAAACCGTACAGAATCACACAGGAAATAAACGCAGAGGACGGGCACAAGGCTCTGTCTGTATGCTAATGCCAGTTGAATGGGCATAAATGAGCCCTTAGCTTCCGGAGAAATTGCCGCGGTCCAATATAATAATCCCCTACTCAAGCACAGCGCTTGCTAACTCCCGGGTCGGCTTGGGGTTTGCCTCGGCGTTATTCACAATGGGGGCGGGCCCTTTTCCGACACGCAGCCCTTAGATGTTAGAGGTGGGCGGCGTTCGTCCCGGGTTCGCCACGCGCTCCAGTGGCTCTCGGAGCTTATAAAAACACCGGCACGGTTCATATATCCGGCCTCACGATCCGTCCCGGAGCCGTAATGTCAACATAAAACCCCTAAAATAAAACAGGGCTCCTGCAAGTGGAGGGAATCCATCCTTCTTACAACCTCCCCGAGGTTTGTTTAGTTTTTTAAAGCTATATTCGAGGTTTCCGCCGCTGTGCTGCTCATTTTCCAGGTGTGCGTTTCAGGCTGTTTAGGATTTTCAATAACTTTTTAGGTGGGTTCTGTTTGTTTTTATTTAATAAAAAGCAATGGAACAATTTCACAGCAGCAGGTGCCAGTCGTTTATTTTACCTCATGTATTTTCAGCATTATAGTATTTTTCAATCAGGGTGGCGCAGGAGCTTCATCGGAGACACCAGATTGTCCGGCAAATGAATGAGTGAGTGAATGGTTGAATGTCTCTGTATGACGTGTGAGTGAGAGGGTGAATGGTGGAATGTCTCGATAAGGTGTGAATGACAGAGTGAATTGTTGTTTGAGTCTGCGAAGCGTCAGGGAGAGCAAGTGTTGTCGGTCTCCATGACATTTGAACGAGCGTGAATGGTTGCATGTATGAATGAGAGGGTGAATGTCTCTATATGTGGGCCTGTGATTGGTCCAGGGTGAAACCCGCCTCTCACCCAATGAAAGCTGGGAAAGGCTCAAGCACCCGTGCAACCCTGGGCGTGGGATAGGCGGTATAGATAATGAATGAATGAATGAATGAATGAATTAATATTTTTCAATCAATAATACCATCAAACTAAGTTTACAGAATTAAATAGTTCCTCACAAACCAACTTGCTGCAGCTCCCCTGTGATATTTTTATCATTTCTTTCTCTCCACTGCCATGAGCGAACTTTCCCGGCATCGATTTTGGAAACAATCTAAAGTTTCACTGCCGGAAAACTTTTACACTCATCAGACTTATTAATGCAGATGAAACCGCCTCACGCGTACCGAACGCCTCGCCGGGACGCTAAATTAGAGGAAAGGGGGGAGAGGGGAGAAGAAACGAAAGCAAAATTACACATTATACAGCAGAAGCAGGGAAAAAGGAAAGGCTGGTAATGAGCTGCGTTCGAGCGATAACAGGGAACGGCTCCGAAAAACACAAAACCAGAGAAGCTCCAGAACCTGGACCTTCTCTCTTCTGAGGAGAATGCTTGTCGGTATTGTCGGTGGTTGAGTTTGTTTTTTTCATTTTCGAGCCGTTATCCCAAGAAGCCTGATAAAAGAGAGGCTTCCTGTCTCCGAGGCTCCTGGCGGCCATAAAAACAGCGCTCCCCCCTCCCGCCCTCGCTCCTCCACCGGTTATTTCTGTGAAGACCAGCCTCCTCAGCTTGTCGGAAGTTTCAGGCTTTTATTGCTCTCTTACATCACCGGTGTCAACCCCTCCACCGCGCCGCTACGGCCGCTGCTCCTTTGGTCGGCGTTGGCAGCGACGGTGGCCCCCCGCTTTCGTTCGACAGGGAAATTCACAAGCGATGTCAAAGAACCAAGCTGCGTGAAGGCGAGGGTGTTGCGTCACCTTTGTCTGAATAAGTTGCACTTGAAGGCGCCGCGAACACTCTGAAGAGTCATCCGGGGCGGTGACTCACTCCCAAGCCGCGACCAGATGGTTGGAATCTTTATTTATCTCTTAAAGACGCGTGGTTTTTCGACCTTGGGACTGTGAAGGTAAACCCTGAAGACACAAAGCCCAGCTGCTGTTCGCCGCTTTGCTCAGGTCCAGGCGGGAGAGACCATAATTTGATGTTTTCACGTCGGACCTTCAGACGGACGTCTGCAAGGTGGCAGATGGTTTGTCAGTTCTGCGCCCTCGTCCTGCTTGCACACTTTGCACCTCCAGCAGGTTTGGAACATCGGGCTCCAGAGGAAGGGGAGTCTTAACCCATTAAATCAAATCAGCGAATAATCAATTTCAATTCGAAGAATCGCGACTGTGGACCATGAAGGAGCAGCAGCAGCTCCTTCTCATCCAAGCTGCACCCGATTGGACAGATGCTCCATCCTGGCATTTATTTGGAGCAGGCTGAACAAGAGAGGCCCCAGAATCGACCCCTGGGGAACACCAACGTCACAGCTAATGGCCAAGGACTACTTGCCAGACATCCTAATCTTCCGGGTCCTTTTTTCGCCTTTTGGGGCAACAGTGGAACTGCTAGAGCGGGCGCTCCTCCTGCCTGAATGTTGGCGGTTCTCCTCCGAGGCTCCTCCTCCGACACTGATATGATCAGATGGTTCGCTGCCTTACACGGCAGCATGACCGCATTGGCTGTGTGTGTGTGAACGATGAATGCGATGTAGCTTACAGCGCTTTGAATCCCGCGAGGTGTGGTTCGGAGGTGCTCTGGAAGTGGAGACCATTTCCCATTTCCAAGTAGGACCGCGTCCATGTGAGAGCATTGAGGGGAAATGCCAGATGAACACCTTGGTCCACAGGATCAAATGCTTTTCTTCAGATCTCAGAGTGTTCTTCGAGATCCCTATCACTTTCCTCTAAGCTGATTCTGATTAGCAAAGTCGTATCGAGTGAGGAGTTCTCTTCAAATATTCATTCTCCTCGGCCGTGACGTGACTCCGGAGCAGATCCGCTCCGTGGGAAAGGGAACGGGTCTCTCAGAAGGACGAACCAACTGAGAACCAGAGCGAGACTTTCATTTTTATTATTTGGACTGATGTTGCATAAGAAACGCCTATTTCTGGCTCCTCTGCGGGGCTTCCGCCCCCGAAAAGCGCAGAACGCCGAACCGGCAATCTGAATGTTTCAGAAATGATGCCTCGGGACCAGAAGGGACGTGGGGTCGGAGGAGGCCCAGATCGGGATTCGTCCACAGATCCCACGCAACCGCCCCTGCCTCTCATCCGCATTCTGCTCCCAGTCGTCCAACCTCATCGATTAACCCCGGCGTGTAGAGCAGATCTTTGGCCCTGACAGCCGCAGTCAGCCTGTCAGGGGAAATTTCATGCCCAGTGCCTTTTCCATTAGGGAGGAGCGGCAGAGTCCACCTCCTCCAGGCACGCAGCTGAAAGTTGCGCCTCATGAACCCCGCCCGCGTCCGTCTTGTCAGCATCTCGGCGGTGGATGTATACAGTTCAAGGTGCTACAAAGGAGTCGGGGCCAATGAGCCGTGGCCTTCCGGCGTCGGCGGCTCAGTGGTGGTTAAAAAGGAAGAGGTTCCGCGGGAACGTTTGGGATCTGCGGGGGGTTTGTGGAGAACGGGGTGGAGACGCCCTTCCGTGTAACCATGCGTTCAAACTACCGTCCGGTGCATGGACGTGTCCGTCCTCCTCGGGAACTGCTAGCGAGCTGGTTGCTGTGGTGACGTCACCGGTCCAATTTATTTGTTTGTTTTTTTTATTCTTTCCTGGCATTGCCGCTCCTCGGTCGGCCAATAAATCCAGCCCGTCCATAAATCTTCCCTGTGATTGGCTCGGAATCCGGGCGGGAGGGGACGTGGGGTGAGGGGCGAGAGATGGCTCTGCAGATTAAATCCAAACTCGCTTTGCCTGGTTTTCTGGATAAATGGAAAAATACGTATGTACATATGTTTAGAAAATGGCGGCACGGTGGTGCAGGGGTTAGCGTTTCCGCCTCACAGCAAGATAGTCCCTGGTAGGATCCCCAAAGGGGGCCTTTCTGCGTTGAGTCTCCACGTTCTCCCCGTGTCCATGCGGGCTTCCTCCAGGTTCTCCGGTTTCCCCCCCCCCAAGGTCCAAAAATATAACACCCCGGGAGGTCCACTGGAGATCCTAAATTGTCCAGACGGGTGAGTGAAAGGAGCGAATGAGTGTTTAAAAAAAATGTAATCCCATTTATGAACTTGCAAAAACACTCAAGCAGGAGACCGGACTCATTGTACGAAAAGTTCCGGCCGTTTTTCCCTGCAGGCGTCATTGCGTCATTGTCCAGATGTTTGTTCCTCCTTCCTCTTTGTGTGTAAAACTGGTTTGTTAATCCCACCCCGGATGGGGGGCGGGGGTGGGGGTTCAAATCCTTATCGACAGTCTTGCGGGGTTTGGGGGGGGGTGGTGGTGGTGGTGGGGGTGGTCGGGGGGGGGGCTTTTCCT